>JAUESH010000024.1:11995858-12009733 GCA_032275165.1 Synergus magnus
TATTTGAAAACTTTTGACGTATCCTAAAGTCGATTACAGTCAAGGAAAGTTTCGATGACTAATTTTTTCCGTGTATGATACCTAGATATAAAATTCATTAAGATTTTATTTATATGTCATATTTTTTTAGCTTTATGGACTCCGAAGTGCATTTATAAACCTGAAGTGCTAGTTTTCGATTGGCATTCAAGCTTCTAAGCATAACTTGAATTCTTACTGGTCATTTAGTTCCACTCATACGGAAGCATTCGAGCATGCACCAACAACTGATAAACACAATAGGTGGCTTAATTCAAGGTAAGCAATGAGTCTCGAATGCGTGTAGAGAATTAATTGCAAAAATGGAATTTAACCCTTTGCACTCGAGCGGCGCCGATACGGTGCCCTTTTTCGTTCAAATGAAAAAGGCTCGAGTGCAAAGGGTTAATAAAGAGCGTAAATATTCTTGATTAAATGCATCTTTAATTTAATTAAGAAAAACCTAGAGAATTCTGCTGTTGAAAACATACCAATTTTTGAATCAATATTTAGGAGAAAATAAAAACTTATTAGGAGAAAAATGATTAAATATTGATTCTAAAGTTGGCGTTTTGGAAAAAAGCGAAAGAAGTTGATATCGTATGGAAGGTGATGAAATTTAAAAGGTTAAATAAATATTGTTTTAGAGTCACAGGAATTAGGTAGAGAAATTCGATCAAAGACAAACTTGCGTGACTTCTATTTATGGCAACGCGTAGGAAGAAGGCCCCTTTCGTCTCTCCTTAACTCTGCATCTCATGTCGACGCCACGAAGAAAGGCGTCTCGATTTTGATTAGCGTTTGAGGTTTATGGTCGCTGACCAATGGCAAATCGAAATATTTACGAGTTTCGGACTAGACCCAAAGAGGCGAGAACCGAACGTGGGTGCTTGCTAAACTTTATGATCTCTCTTAAATGAAAAAAAAAAATACAAAATATGAGGCTATGGTTTCGTTACAAGGCTATTCTTCAAAAATTAATTTGCTATAAATTGACGGATTTGCTGAGGAAATACGACTCGCGAAGAAGTTGTACGAAGGGGTCAAATAATGTCCGGAATCAGAGATTTTAAACCATAATTTCACAACCTACAACTTTAAAAATGAGATTTCTTTTTAATAAATAAATTAAAATATCAAAATTTAACTTCAAAGTAAGTTTTCAATATTTTGAATATTGTACATTTCTACATTTTTCTACAAAATACTACATGTAAAGGTGTTAATCGTGTCCTAAAATAAATTCGGTAAAATTAATGAGATTGGACCGATTTCAAATTTTAATACGTTTGTCTGGTTGAATATATTCTAATTCTAATCCTGGTTTAATTGTTTAAGGAGACTTGAATTTTTTAAATTTAGAATTACATATGTGAATCAGGAAGTCTGATTTTTGCTATATTTTGTACGTTTAATGTGGCGACTAGTACTACTTACTTAAGCGATCTGTAGGACTTATGCATAAGTATTTATAGTTTTCGGGTATATATAGAAATGAAAAGAGAAACACTAACATTAATTTGATTTTAGTCTCACAACCAATTCTGTCATAACAACTGCTTCTATAAACTGGAAGTCTCGAAGTGATTGTGTAATTTTAAGGATACAAAATGAATTCAAAAATATTTCAAGATATTTTAAAAGACTTTATAGAAATCAATATATTTCAAGGCATTTAACAGATTTTAAAGAATTGAAGAACATTTTTCATGTTTTTAAATTATTTGAAAATTTTAAAACTATTTTGAATTTTTTTGAAATCCTTTTAAAATACTTTAAATCCTTTAAAATTTTTTAAATATTATTTAAAAACCCTTGGAATACTCAAAAATATTTTTAGATTACTTGAAAATCTTTAAACTCTTCTAAATTCTTTTGAAATTCTTTTGAAATTCCTTAAATTCCCTTAAATTCCCTTAAAATTTCTTGAAACCCTGTGAAGTGAGTACTCAAAACGAAATCACGCAGCAGATTTCGAGATTGCAATCTCTTTTTTTTATATATATAATATCATTTTATTACTTGGCATTGGGAAAGTCACTTTTACAAGTACAGTTTTACCTTTATTTTTTGTAATTCATTTTTTGACTAAATTCTTTGAAATCCGTATTTTATGATACAAAAAGGATGCAATTTTGCATTGTGGTCTTTGAGGAGATGTGTATAATAAAATACGGTTGCTTGCCAGCAATAACGTAACGGACGGTGGCTTATGCGTGAAGTTCAGCTGGTCGACGAACTCTCGAATTAGATTCAACGAGTGAGGATCGTTGCAGCACGACTTTGGCGAGGAGAGAAATCCTCTCGTTTGCAAACTATCTCACATCTCATTTCTCGTTCCTTCTATTTTTCCTCGGCTATATCCAGAAGTCTGAAAGCTAAACGGGATCTGGCTACTAAGAAAAAATGTGTAGTACTTTAGAACTTAAAAACTTGAGTACTTGAGCCAGTCATCGAGCGTTTTTTGACCTGGTGCAAACTCGAGGATCACATTTAGCTACTCGTCATCAGAGGCACCAGACTTGACGCAGGTGTGAATCATCTTCGAGTACCAAATGTTGCCACTGGTGTTAATAATGTTAAAACGAGTCCTCTTTCTGTTTTTTCTCTTTTTGCTATTTTATTTCCGAAATTAGCCTCATTTTTCGGACTTATAAACTCATAAATTTAAAAATAACGACATAAAAAATTCAAGGATTTAAAATAATACAGCACATGTGACATTGAGGCCATATTTATGTATAACAGTGCTAAAATTCTTGGTCACCTTCCCTTTGCTGTCGATGACACGTTTAGTATTCTTGCTGAAGTTCAGTCAGGATGTTGGCTTACGGAATGGAGATATAACTAGAATCCTAATCAACTGCTTCTTTGATCCGCGCGATAAAATGTCTACGATACAAATTAATGTCCTCTTGAAAATGCAATTTTATTCCAGATAAAAATGCATTATAATTGCTCTTTCTTTCTCTTCAAATTTAAATTACCTAATAACACATTGGCGAGAGTTTATGATGTTCTATATAAAATATATCATTTCAAAAGACTTATGTTGATTGCCAGGTGATATTAAACTGAACGGAAAATCAGTGCACGGTCAGGAGAAGCACGTGCTTTCATTTATGCTTCATGACTCTAAACCTGTAAAAGTATGCGTAAACGCACTCCCGTATAGTGAAGTAACGAAGCATTACGCATGCATGTTAAACCCTCGACGTAATGATTATTACGATTTGCTACACGAGAATTAAGAACCAAAAGCTATCGCGAAGAAACTCGCTATATGTAAATTATTATATAATAATTTACTCATGATATTTCATTCACATACAGTGTACCGGAAAGGAGAACTTAAACTTAAACTAGACTCCTTGCAGATATAATTTTAATTTATTCTTGTTTTTTTTTTTATTTTTTTTATTTATATTTGATTTTAATTTTAATTTTGAAGTGAGGAAGTAAATTTTGAAAGCTTTCTCTCAGCATGAACCCTTATCGGCACTCAACACATCCGTCCCTTTTGAACATGCGATGGACCATTTATCTCTCGTCTCGAGCACGAGCTCCCATACTGAATTTCACGCTCACTATAGTCCTTGTGGGTAATATTTTAACGACCGTCGCAGCTTCTTCCGGTAACCTCGTCATTGGCGGAAAAAGTTTTTTTTTTTTCTGGAAAACCAATGCTGAGGATGACGTGATCCGTATTTTCAAAGGGATTCGTCATCAGAGTTTTCTCATTTCTACATAAGATTCTGGTTTAATTAATTTTTTTACAATTCCCAAAGTTACAAATTTATATCCTCTTTTAGTAATCGGTTTTAATTCTATGATGTAATTCATATATAATTTTTCTATCATAAAATAGAGGTGGCGATTACCTATATTAAAAACAGATTCTCGAAATTTGACCTCTGCAATTCTCTATTGGATTTGTATTTGCAACCTGTAGTTTAGAATCGAGATCAGAGCTGCCAAATGATTTTAACGAATTTTAAGGGAATTTCAAAATAATTCAGAAGAGTTTCAAGATTTTCAAGTAATGTAAAAGTTTTGTTAAGTATTTTAAGGGATTTTAAATTATATTAAAGAATTTTTAAGGATTCTAAAATAACTCCAAAGAATTTAAGGATTTTCAAGAGATTTCACAAGATTTTAAGGAATTTAAAGCAATTTTAACAGATTTCAAGTGATTTTAAAGAATTTCCAAAAAAAATCCAAAACATTTTCACGATTTTCTAGTAATTTAAAAATATTTTTAAGAATTTCAAAGGATTTTAAAAGATTTCTAAATAATTTAAGGATATTCAAGAGATTTCACAAGGTTCTAGGAAATTTGAAGGGATTTTAAGAGATTTTAAGGAATTTAAATAGATTTCAAGAGATTTCAATTAATTTTAAGGAATTTCAAAAAATTTAAAAGAGTTTCAATATTTTCAAGTATGTAATTTGAAAACATACACGGAAAAAAGAGAATGAAAAGAAATAGCTGAATTTACCATTTAAAATAGTCAACATGCACTCTAAATGCA
Organism: Synergus magnus; assembly: GCA_032275165.1. Lineage (NCBI taxonomy): Eukaryota > Metazoa > Arthropoda > Insecta > Hymenoptera > Cynipidae > Synergus > Synergus magnus. The sequence continues at coordinate 12,000,409 of JAUESH010000024.1, forward strand.
TTTTCCCTGGAATTTAGTAAGTTTTGCTATTTCAAATTGTAATTTTTGCAACGAAAATAGTAGGGTTTACAATGTTCTTAGCAAAAATTACAATTTAAAATAGTAAAACTTACTAAATTCCAGGAAAAATGCGTTCAGAGCGCATGTTGACTATTTTAATGGTAAATTCAATCATTTTCTATTTTGCGTGTAAAAACTGTTTTTGGATTCCTTAAAATCTCTTAAATCTCTTGAATTCTTTGAAATCTTTTAAAATCCCTTGAAATCACTCAATGCAGGCAGTTTTCATGACAGGATTGCTTTTGAAGCTAAAATAAAATTATTGAAGATTATGATATTTTAACATAAGATTTTTAAAAATTATCATAAGCATAAATTATTGACAAGCGGGCGCCTTCTATAAAAATTGTAAATCTTGTATTCTTTCATTTCATTATCCCATGTATTAAATATCAAATTTTTCCTCTTTTAATTTACCATAAAGATTTTAAACTCGAACAAAGAATAATTTCTTCGATAATAAATCTTGTTGTTGAAAATCTCGAATTACAAGTACTTATTATGAAGGGAGAAAAGCGCTCATATATGGGATTGAAATTTCTTAGCGTGAAACAAAGCCCTTATTCAGAAGCGACAAAATGCGATTAAAGAAAATTTAATGGCTGTATAAAATCGCAATGGCAATACTCTGAAGACTGATATTTGACTCTAGGTCAATATATTGAAGGTTGTACCAGCCGGAACTCCACCAACATAAAAGGAAAGGTTTCGCAATTTGATTTAATCACACGTCCAACCTTAGAATTGATTCTAATGAAATAAAATGAATAAATACAAATCGCCTAAATATTTGCAACTAATTTAAAAAAAAATTGTTTCCATATTTCGCTTGTTTTAATATTGTCAGTGAAAAGAAATCAAAACTAAACCTACATTATTAAATTATAGTTCACTACATTTATTCTATTTTTATATAAATTAAAGGAACACATCTATTGACTTTAAATATTTTTTTTTCTATAAAATGTTGAATGTAAGGATAAGAAATTACACCTGCGGAAGTTCTGCCGACGCGTGTCGTGTCCAATTACGATTCGCGCGTGGCACCACTAGTCGTTTTTGCTGAATCTCTAATTATATGATTTTGCAATGTGGATGAAATCCGAACAACCCCGTGAGACTTGGGATAATTCAAGACAGGAAACTGACAGTTATTCGTGAATTCTGATTCTTTGATATGAAAATCTGGGATCGACGTTACTAGAACAAGATTAAAAATAAATTTAAACTTCTAAAGTTTCAAAGTCCTCAAATATTTAAATGGTAGGCGCTTTCAAATTTTATAAAACAATGTCAGTTTTTAAAAAATCGAAATTTAAGTATTTTAAATACTAGTTTAAACATGTTTTTATATGCTCGTAAAATTAATTGTATTTTATTGAAATTATTATTGAAAATTAATTGAATTACTGGATTTGATGGCACAATCAGTTTTTTGTCTCGTGGATCGTACGATTTTGACTAAGCTAAAATTTTGCAGAGAATGCAATTTATACATACTTGAAAAATTTTAAGTTGTGTGATATTTCTAGAACTTACACTTCGATAATTTCAATTGTTATAATTAGAATTTATTTATAACTTAGAGGCGTTTTTTTAGACATTTTTTAAGTTGGCATTTTTTATTATATTTAAAAAAAATATGATTGGCTCTAAATAAGAAAATTCCGCATAATTTGCATAAATATCATCCCGTCTTAGTATTTTCCCCTTCTCTGTACATCTGACAATACACCACTTCTGTGATGCACTTGGTGCTAAGTCTGTTGCAGTCGTTCGTGGTAATTCGAGTAAATTAGTCCTGTTGTTGGCATAACGCGTTCCGGATAATAAATAAAATTTCCCATCTTTTCTTGATTTCCTCTTTTTCCAATTTACTATCGCAATATAAATCATAACTGGATTTTCCAGTTCTGCCTCGTTTATATCATTGTTTATTTATAAATTCATGACTTATAATTGGTGTGTATTTTAATTTAAAAAAGACTCAATCATCCTGGCTAATGAAATTAATTTCTTTATTCAGTTTCAATCTTTGAATTGAATTTAAATTTTTAACATAGTGGGTAAATTAAAATTCTCGCAAGAGTGCATTATTCATCATCGATACTATTTCTGAACCGTGATGCGACTTCTAGCAGCTGCTCTGCATCAAACGGTGAGAGAATTAACACCACTTCGATAATTATTCCGAGGTTTTTCCCCTTTTTAATCCAACGATTTAAAAAAATTTTCAAATCTACTTCAGTATTTTATAAAACTCAATTTTTAAAATCCTAACGCTTTATCTATAAACTCTTATAGATTGCTTTTGAATTATTATTATTGTTTAATTATTATTTTCTCCTTTCTAAATCTTCATGTATGAAATTTCAAACTCTGGACGTATTTTTCCAAAGAATTTAAAAGTTAAAAAATATATGTTATTAAAATGATTAAACAATGAGCGTAAAGTATATTCTGATTATTATGTCGCAGATATTTTAAGAATGTCAATGTTTGTCAATTTTGGCAAGATCTTTCTTGGTATTAATCATTGTTTTCGAATTTTTTTGTTCCAGGAGTATGACCTCGAGCAGAAGATCGAAGTGGAGATCAAAATGCGGGAAGGATCGGCTAGACTTTTGGCGGCTGCTCGTCATCGAGCACAAAGTTTGGAGGCTGCAAGAGCCCTTCTGACATCCAACGAGAGGATGTCTGCTTACATGGCTGAGTTGCAACGTCGAAAAAAAGAACCATCCAACAAGACGAGGTGAATATATATTCACCCTTTTAGGTCCATCCAGCTCCACTTCACATCCTTCAGTCCATTGATCCGAAAAAACAGACTTCGAGTTCAAAAAGAACCACATTTTCAAAGAAGCAACCTCGACTTTGACCCATTTAAAGAATTAAAATTGATCAATTCTTATTTTTCCAAGTTACACTTTCATTAATTAATCACACTTGGCTTCACTTAAAAAATGTTTTTTTTTTTATGAATACGTGAAATATTCATATTTGCAATGTCATTTTTTTCTGAAACAGTTTTTTTGTCTGCACACTTTCGCAAAATTCATGTTAAATTTACAATAATTCCGTATACACCTGTACGGAAGTATAATGAAAACAATTTACAACGTTTAACACGCACAAGTTTGTTTACCAACTTTTCCACTTTGTTGTCCCCTTTTAATGTTGTTAATGTTGGTCTTACTATTTATAAAATGCAGAAGTGTTTAATAAATGTTTTTTTTCTGTTTAGTTTGCCTGCCAGTACAGCGAGAGTTTCGCTTTCGGATTTGAGGGTACCTCTGATGTGGAGAGATTCGGACCATTTCAAAAATCGAGGAGACTACCGTAGATTTGCTGTATTTTGCTTGGCTCGTGTAGGAACAGAAATTCACGATACTGCTCTTCTTTGTCCTGTGGATCGGGCTCTAACTGATATTAGTTTCCCAGACGTATTAGTCTTGTAAGTGTATTTATGATTTTCTAATTAAAAAACAAAAATGATTTGAAAGTTTTTCAATTTCTGGAAAGGCAAAATTTCAATCTAGTTTCTAACTAGAAAAAAGCAAATATTAAGAGAGTGAATTCGAATATAAGGCCCAATAAATATTTGAAGTATTTAAAAAATCTCACTCTTTTTATCTTTGCAGTAATAACGTGCCAGCAGAATTCGATCTGACTCTCGAGATCTACAGCCATATACTTCAGGAAGACTTAAGTATTGCAAGTACTCCTCGAAGAATTAAAAGAACGATCCACTCCTCGATTTCGAAAACAGTTGGAAAAAAACTCGCTGCTTCTCTTCGTGACGAACTCAACTCTGGTAAAATGTAAGTTTTATCATTGGTAATTGTTTTTAATATTTATTTTCCTTGAAACATCCTTAGTAAAAAAAATGTATTTTCTATTTTGACAGAGGACCCCACTTTGAATTAATGGCTTCTGCAAGATTAACGCTAGATGACACGGACGATAACATTCACACTCATGATCTCGTCATTAATAATTTAGGTGAGTAATTTATTATAGGTATATCAATTTAAAATATAAAAATTTAGCACAAAGTTGTAAATTATTTTTTTATATAACCAAAGCTTTTATAGCATTATTTATTTTTATTTCTCAGAAAACAAACATCACGCTCTACCTCTATTCGGACACTTTTGCTGTCGGCTAGCCGCTCAACCAGACTGCATGAGTAAAGAAATCTGTACGGGTAATATTAATCTGAATGGCCGAAATTGCTGGGCTCGATTACAAGGATTTGAAATACGAACCTGGGAGTCGAGAAAATTAGCTGAGGAAGATCAAAGTCCTGCTCACACAATTCCTATCAATAGGGTAAGTTGAGCAATCTCTTTTTGTTTTTTTATGATTTTTTATATAGATTATAAAAGGACTAAGGATCTGTCTTTAAATTTCGAAGTAAACCAATTTCAAAGCTTTAGAATTTGAAAAGAGACCTTCTGCCAATTAAAAATTCCTGAAATGTGAATGCTTAGAAGTTTACTAGACTTTCCATCATCTGAAGAAATAATGGTTTAATTTATTTCAAAATAACTAAAAAGAAATTTCGTTTTCAGGAAACTTCCATTCAACCTTCAAAGTCTTCGAGAGAGCTTCGAATCGTCAACAACGTGGATGGCACTGAGAAAACAACTACGATCAGACTGGACTCCAGCGAAGAGGCTCAAAGATGGCTCAGGCAATTAAATACTCATGCTAAGGATCATCTCAGGTGGAAGCATGCTGCAGAATCAATTCAAGATGTTCCTTGCGTCGAGAGTGCTAGAAATTCTTTCATCAGCAATAAGAGACAAGGTTCTCTCTACGACGAGACTCCCTTGATTGGTTAGTGAATAATTTTTATTTTTCACATTTCCAAGTTGCAGGTCTTTTAATTTGCAAAGGGCTAAACTTAAAGTTTTTAGCCCCTATTATAATTTAAAAATTAAATTGTTTAAAACAAAACCTGTTAAATATTGCTTTCTGGATTAATAATTTTAATATTTCCATTCCTAATTTGAAATTATGAACATTTTAGAATCAGTGCAACTGGATTATGCCTCCTCACGCCCAACAGTTCAAGAAATCTTCGGACTAACTCCTAGCACGAGTCTGAGCAGTTGTAGCTCGAGTAACAGTCCACCAAGTTTGCGATCGCGATCTTTGAGTACAAGTGGACCACGAAAACTCAGTGCCAGCGCCCTGAAATCTCATTGGCCATTCTCAAACAAAAACCACGATTAGGACGAAATTCGACTTCCGGATTCAAAAGTCTCTCCAAAATCTTCCTAAATTATGTAATTTAGAACAAAACACTAACTGTTCTTGTAGAACAAGAATATTAAAAAAAAAAATACGACGAATTGCTGGACAAGTAAACAGACTGAATATTGTATTTTGCCTAGGAGTTTCAGAAAGAGACTTTTGATGTCATAATCTACTTTTTAAATATCTTTATATCTTCGCTTCGACTTGAGAAGACTGAACGAGAAAAAAAATATATAAAAGGTAGAAAATGTTTAAAAAAAAGACACTTGGAGAAAGTAGCGATCATAAAGTTTATGGTTTTTCCCTGTCAATTCTCTGATTTTTTTTTCTACTTTTTGTCATGTGAAAGTTTATTTAATAATTTATGGAATTTAGGTTCGTGTTTTGTTAAGCTTAGCGCGAATAAATAATGTTTATTTGCGTCAAGCGAATGTTTTTTTACAGGTGAAATATGAAGTGTTTAAATTTGAGACCATATTCGTTATGATCATCTGCTTAGCAATAAATGTAATAATACTTTTCGGAAAGAAAATTAAAGTAGAGTTGTTACTCTAGATCATTATTTTTTGTCTCTGCACTTTTATATGCATGCAAAGAAATAAACTTTTCGAGGTAGAATAGCGAGGCAATTTTATTGCAGAAATATGTAGTTTTTGTTGAAAGTCGACAGAGAATTTATACTTCGCAATTAATATTCTCTTCGCTGAAGAGATTTCTGTACAAGTGCAAAATCATTTAAAGAGATTGAGTTTCGATATTTTTTATGGCGCGAATAAAAAGTGTGTGAAAAAGAGCGAGATCTGAGCAATTTTATCACGATTTCCATTCCATGACACTGCTCTTAATTTTACGTTGGCCATTTTTTTTCGCGTCGCGAATTTCGCTTACATTGAAAAAAGAATCAAGGATAAGTTTAAATTTTCTTAAAGAATATAATGAACGCAATCACTGCTGGACATTATGATTTTGTAGAAGAAGCGAATTTAAAATTAAACTCAGACGACAGTGAAGGCGTTGAGATGTTCAGATTAGTGTTAAACATATTTCATCGTCATTAGAGTAATGTAGAAACATATTTTGTACCTAACTTTCATTGTAATGTATATCACAGCGATAATGTATAAAACCTATGGATCTGCATTTGAATGATATAGAATATCGAATAAATATTAAGATATTAATTAATACACTTGTAGTATTGAAAATTTATTTGAAACCCGATTTATTGTGATTTTCGGTATGAAACGAATATCAATAAAAGCAAATTATTTAAAATATATGAGTCTATTATCTATTTCCTTTTAAAAATGAAGAAAGTAGATCGGAGCCCTATTTTCAAAAAGTTTAAAAAGTTGTAGATTTAGTTTATTTTTTTAGTAATATAATTTCGTAAATTTTATTAATCATTCGTACTATATTCTACATTATAAAATAAAGTTCTCAGGTTTATGTTTTAATATCTATCAACTATACAGACTCGTACAATTTATCTTGTTACATATATCACAATGGCGATGATTTTATTCGCAAAAGAAAGCGATAAATTCTTTGAGTTTTTAATTTGGCGAACGCAATTTAAGATTTTAAGGATTTTGCTTTTTCTTTTTCTTGAATTCGTTTTTGCCCTTCACTATACATACTGTAAGTTATGGCGGCAAGTGTAAATCCTTGAAAAAGAACTCGAGCACGCATACTGTATTGTTGCATCATTGCACGACCATGGTAGAAATTGTAAATACCGTAAGATAAAGCACCTATTGTCGCGCAAAGCCCTGTAAAAATATAAATTAAATGTATTAGGAAAAATATTGATATCTAAGCCGAAAATTTACAAAATCAACTGCTCAGGATTAAAGTAATTCATTTAAATTTTAAATTAAAATTACTTTCGGAATAAATAAAGCGTATAAATAATATAAAGCATTTGAATACAAAATTACAACTATCTACTATGAAATCCACATACTGTCAGATTTGCCAAAACTGAAACGCAATTTAAACTAAAATAGAAAAATATAATCAAGTATGCAATTGCGTAAACGAACATAGTGGGAAACAGAAAAAAATTGGAAATAAATTTCGGTGCATTTGGTTCAAAAATACGTCACAAATGAATTAAGAACCTAATTTCGCGGTTTTAATTAAATTTTCTTTTACGATTCAATGAACAACACATTTCTATACTTTCTATATAATTTCTTGACTGGAAAAGTTATTTTAGGTTATGTTTTTATCGTCGAATCAATGATCAATGAAATTAAATATAATGACGATTTGTGAACTATCAGAATTTCGGAAAATACAGTTTAAAAATTTACTATTTGCTATGTAAAATATATAAACTATAAATTTATAATATAATTACCAATGGGAACTAAAGGACTTTCTCGGCATTTGCGTTTTAACTTTTCTAAGGCAGTCTCTGTATAATATTCATCGCTGTAGATTGAAACCCATTCGATTTCTTCAGCTTTTGCCGTTGTATCCTTTTCTACCATTTTTGACATGTGTTTTACTCAAAACCCTCAAAATTCCACAATTTCTTCAAATGTTTTCACTCATGCAGTTACACGCAGTTTCTGTTTTTCACGAATTTATTCCTGTCATAATCAGTGGCACAGTAGGTTAAGAAGAATTCTACCTTTTATTAACGGAGTTGATTCTTTACTGTACATATTCGATTTAATTTAAACCTGAGTGAATTTAATTATAAACTAAGAACAAGATTTTTAAGTAGGGGATACTTCCATTTACTTAGCAATCGAAATTGAACATTTATTTACAAAACCTATTTCATACTTAAAAAAAAAGTAAATACAAATTTGCCTTCCTTTCAAAAATGAATCACACATAGAATTACATAGCGTCAAAGTCGTCTCTCTGGAAAATAAAATAAATAATTAGATGGTAATTATGCTTTTTGGAATAGCAGACTTCAAAATCGAATATAAAAAAATACTCACAGCATTATTATATGCCATTATATGCTTTTTGATTGCAGAGGTGTCGATCCAAGTTACAAAGTCTTCCAAATTTCTGAAAGGGATGATAACCATTTAATTAAACTGAATAAGCTTTTTGAATAAATAACAAGATAAAACAAAATTATTTTGTTAATACAAAGTCAAATTACCTAGTTACGAGAAATGCTGGATCTTTAATTACTTCAGCTCCAACTCGCACGTGGCCTTGTTCGATCAATTGAGTTGCTATTTTTATATTTTCACTCATTTTAGTTCGAACCATTATTACTGGTAGGCGTCGGCGGCAAAAGGAACTGGCATTTACCTTTTGGCAGAGAGACAAGTCCCATTTAGTGGGAATTAGACCCATCATGTACAATTTTTCTAGTAAAAGAGCGCTTTGTTCTGCACGAAAGGGATCATCCTGATCCAGTTCCTTGATCTTTTTACCAATTTCTCGAATTTGACGCGCTATCTGATTATACCTGCAATCAAATTTATAAATAATATATTTTATTTTGTAAACTTATGGCAATTATGGATCTAATTAGCTTCCTTTTCTTATGAAGGTAATTACTTAACAATAATGAATGTGTAACCATTATTATCACAAAATAAATAGAAAAACTCAGGCTCTAAGATGGTAATAAACATTTTAAATTAACAATTAAAATTAATTAATTAACTAAAAAGAAAATAAGTATAACTATCATTTACAGGTTAAGTACCTTGTGTAATCACTTCTCTTCTGAATTCGGTAACGCTTCAAAATTTTCACTTCGTGTAAATTATTATCCGCTTTCCACGAAATAAAATCAACCTTTTTCAGCAGCTTTTGCTCATGATATTTCAATTTACGAACCATTTCGAAAATTTCCAAACACTTTTTTATTTACAATAAATCTGCCTGTCTGGCAGCATCGGCCATCGCCATGCGCTTACCATTACACTCGTACCCCAAAGTGCGGTGCCTCGTACTACGGTGCTTTTCACGCTTGACTGATTCAGCGTCCCTCCCCCCGCGTCAGGCACTCCGG
>JAUESH010000024.1:12080981-12095678 GCA_032275165.1 Synergus magnus
GAAAAATATTTCTGGTTAAAATAGAATTGGGGAAAAAAATATTTCGTTCATTTGAACGTTCAAAACTTCTGTTACATTCATCACCTTTAATTTAACTTTACGAACTTTCCCGCAGCCTTTGAATTTTTGCCCTTTAAACTTTTCGCATATTCGATTTTAATTTCATTTACTCCTTTAGAAAGTAGAAATTTAATAACGAGGAAAACTATACATATTTCTCAAGAAATTAAACATGATTAATGGTATCAAAATATTTGTTATTCAAAAGTCGTAATCGAAACAGAAGATATATGATTGTAATTTTACATAGTACATAATACTTTTTAAGTTTTCAAATTTAAAATTTAGAGGCTAGAAATTATGTTGGTAAGTTTTCGAAAGGTACACAGACGGGTTTTACGTCATGTAGAGGCTTATCGTCGATCCGTGTAAACTAAGTTGTGAAGCTTCATCTTAGGAAACTCAAATTCTCCTTCGCTCTTTAGTTTCAAGATCACAGAATCTCGTAGGATGGAACTAACGGGTTACAAGCACCCATCTTATCTAAATCCCTTAGCTTAATCGATTTACCCCTTCATATGCCAATCGCGACCGTACACATTTCACACATTCATGCACATGTTAGGAAAATTAATGTGAACGTAAGGAATCGTAAGATTGTGGTATCCTCTATTATTTATTCAATTTTTTCATGAGAAGTTTCTGAATATAGATAGAGACTGAGTCTAAAGAGTATTAAATTTTGATGGTGATCGTTTTGAGATTATAGGGTATATTTTCCGTAATTGAGCTTACGTTATCTCCAGTTTTCTGAATCTGATAATGCAATTGGAAATCGTTATTCTTAGATTGTAGAGAACGTTGAAATTGCGCATGCTACCATATGCAAGGTATTCCCTGGAATATACATATGTGTAGTTAAAGGTTAAAAGACTTATGGGAGTTAAGGGAGTCGTATAGGTACGATTTACAACCGCATAAACTTCAACTGGAAGTTCCTATAAATTCAAAATATATTAATATAAACTCTTACATCTCAATAAATTTTATACGCACATTACATGACAAATTTCAACATATTTCAATTGTACAGTTTAATTTTAGTATCGTAAAATCACCTAACTTCGGACATAATCAAAAGTATGAAAGCAATAAAAACCATAAAAACTAATAGCCCAGAGCCGGACATCGGGTAAAAAGCTGGTTTTGGTTTAAAAAAAATCATTTAAATCCTAAAAAAAAAATGGATCCGAAGTTAGATATGGTATCTAATTATAAGAAAATATGTTTTAAATAAATATTTTTAGTGTGGTGAAATAGGTTATTTGAAAAAAGGAATGAAAAGTGATAAAGAGAACTCGGAGAAAGCTTAGTTTAGATTTAAGGAACAGTTATTGAAAATCATGATGCAGTTCTATCGTATTTTAATCCGACGCATCCCTTTCCCCTTCTCCTATACACTTTCTCATTCAGTGTTGGCCTCTAACTCTTCATTATTTTTTATATCTCGCGGGATCCATTTTTGCTTGTTAAACGGTCACCAGTCTTCTGCTTTTGTTCCGAAGGGAATTAGATTTTCCAATTAAATTTTTTTAAAGGTACCGAATAAAGCCACCGAATAAAGTGAGACAAAGTGAATGAAAAAGTGGGACAAAGGAAGTTTCCGGTGAACTTAATTTATTTGCTTTTCCTATATTAATTGGTGGATACCGGATCTGAAAGAACTGACTGATTTCTGATTAATCTGAAATTTAAATTCTTCATAAATCACTCATACTCCTACTCATATTTAATTACTTATTCTGCAATTCAAAGTTTAATTTATGCCTTTAATCAAAATTTCCATTTGACGTCAAATGATTTTCGGGAAAATAAATATTAGGAAAAATAGAATTAGAGGAATATTTATACGCCTCGACCTTTGAACAATAATCTTATAAAGTTCTCTTCAAGCGTAAAGCGAAGAAAAAGCAAATCTTTCTCTTAAATAAAAAAAAAAGAAGTATTGGCTTAAAGTAAATGTTCTCAAACGCAAAACAAGAAAAAAGGTTCTCTTCCGCTTTCTGTAAGATTTCTTCTGAAGGATAATCTCAAACGTGGATATTTTCTATCGTCGTTTGAAATCACTTAAAACCCTTGAAATCAATTTAAAACTCTTGAAATATTTTTAATCTTTTGAAATTCTTTGAAATCACACGAAAACTTTAGACTTTCTTTGAATTCTTTTGTATTTTTTGATTTTTTTAAAAATTCTTTTAACCAGAAAACTAATAAGCGAAAAACAATTACAGGGCTGAGAAATAAAAATAAAATAAAGATATAATATAACTATTAGAAAGTTGATGGGGTTCTAAGCGAGGCCAGATCTGACTGCCAAGTCCGATCCAGGTTCTGCCCGATCGGGTGCCGATCAGAGCAAAATTGAAATTTCTGCAGAATATTTCGATGTTCTGATTAAAGTAGCATTTACAAAAACCCGGGCAAAAAAATTTTGTAGCCCCGAAACTCCTTTTTTTTAAAATAAAAAAAAAAGATATAGAGATAGTCTTCTATGTTATACATATATTCGTGCTTGTTGACCGAGTGTCTTCCAAGTTGGAACTGGAAAAGAGGAGGTTTGGCCTAAGGGGGTGAGTACTTCTTCCCTCGTACTTCATTCTTTTTTGCAGTTACGCCAACCACCCCATCACTACCTTCTGCTTCTCTTTCTTTCTTCGCTTCCGCTTGTTTCTCTCTCTCACCCCCTTTTTCCGCTTGAAGGTGGTCGCAAAATTGTCTTTGTGTTTGCACGACATACAAGTACTTCACTCTCAAAGAAAGCTTCAAGATTTCCAAATTTAAAGGAAATTGATCAGGATTCAGGAAAAACAGATTTAGGTAACTTTTAGTTGATATTGTTTAATTTTAAATTTAATCAATTGAAGATTTTTGTTTAAGAAGTTCTACAATTTTAAATTTTGTGAAATTACTTGAAATTCCTTAAAATCTCTGAAATCCCTCGAAAGTTACATAACAATCAAGGAGGGGGGGGGTAACATAGTCTATTGTTAGAGTAGCGTTACAAGGAGGAAGGAATGGTCCAAAAATCGTCAAAAAAGCGTTACATAATAAAGAAACGAACGCCCAAAATTGTTTGGTCAATTTTTTTCGCTATATACTTATAGTTTACTAATATAACAACAGATTTGTTCCGCTTGATTCTTCTGCTTCATGAATTTTTCACTTAAATGTGACTGACGTAGGGAAAAAGTGGAAACAGAGTCGAGTTAAACATTTCTTACATATATTTCGCTTTCTGGAATTTTACGAGCATGTGTCGATAAATGTCTGTGAGGGTTTATTGGTATATTCAAAAGGGAGGAGGCAGCAGTATGTATATCGATATCTCATTCATCTCGCGATCTCCGACACTTCGATCGACAAAACGTCCTCTTTGTTTTTCACTCCACCGGAAGTCTCGTTGATGGCAATGAGAGATAAAGTGAATTCGAATAGTTTTCCACGTGACTCCAGATTGTGGAATTGTGAACATTTCATACATGTATATTGTCGATAAAATCAATTATATGCACTAAAATTGCTATCGGATAACGCTCGATGAGCGAATGACCAAGCACTTCCCGAATTGATGAAAATTAATTCGCTGGCCAAACAACCACACAGGCTTACTTACATTCACAGGTCCAAAGAGAGATTTACATTTCCCAAATTTACTTACGTGCGGGCATCACAAATTGGAAACATAGTTACGCTAAAAGGGAAATCTCTATTCAATCTATAACTTACACACATTCAAATTGAAATGAATACTCGATATTTCAGTTTGTTTATACGAGTGAATTAATATTGAAATTATACTCCAACAAAGGATTTTAAAAAATGTCAAGAAAAAATGTGGAATTTCGTGGGAAACGTGAAAACCATTGTAAAATTTAAATTAACAAAATATGTATAGAGGACAAGCTATTATTTCAAAATTAAAGAATGTTTTGGAAAACTTATAATTTTGTACGAGTCAGAGGAGGAACGAAATTTAAATAAATTCTCGTCTCTCAAAGCTTGCTTTACATGTTCGTAAAGCAATTCTCTTTAATTAAATATAATTTACGGCTTGCATCCGGTAAGATGCAAGCTGAATAAAATCATTCCGAAATAATATTTTTATTAATAATAATATTCAAGATACTGCATAAATAATTTTTGGAGCTTATATAATATTTTAAAATTTATCAAGTAATTTCCATAGCCAATTATTTTGTCTTCCCGGAGTTTAAAAGTATTACGTTGAAAACTGAGAAAAGGGTACTTCGCCCCCGGACATAGAATGATTTGAATAAAAATTGAAAAAGGTATGCGGATTTTTCGTTCTTGCGTGATTTTTTCAAAAGGTCTATATTTCGTAGGTAAATATTAACCGATTTGGCTAAAATATGGTGCACTTTTTTTTGTACATACGAACAAATTCAGCCAGTGAGAGCAAACAAATTTTTAAAAATATCCATTAAATAAGGACCACCTTAATATAATATTCTATACATTTTTAAGGGCATATGTTACTTATCATAAGAGTAAATTTTGTTTCGACAAATGTATGAAACGAAGGTAAATCGTCTAGTTTTGGCGAAAAATATTTATTATTACAAACGAGTTGACAAGACTAAATTTGCTCTTGTGGTAATTACCACATGCCCTTAATTTGAACCATGGAGAACCTTAAGTTGCACTTTTTACTCTGCTGACTCCTGGTAAATTACGCTGCGTGAAATGAGGAGCCATAAAAGCTTCGGTTGATATTAGTCACAAGCCCTAAACTTCTGTATTCGAGGAACATCGCACTATCCTCGTTAAAACTATTTCAAAGTGATCTTTAGACCTGAAAAGAATTTTTAGAAAAATAAACATTTTTTCCATTCGTATAAAATACGAAAGACGTCTAAAAGCCTTTGTTTGTGTCTAAAAATGTGCAAATATTTAAAAACTTATATTATTACAGAGAAAAAGGTATACGTTTAGAATTTTTATGAATATTGCACCTGGGCTTTGGTAGGTCAAATAAAAAGTTTATGGTAATATGTTTATGGTTCATATAAAATGTGCAGGAAATAGAAACTATGAATTTTCTGCCAGAACACAGTAGTTTGTCACATTAAAGATTTTTTTATTTTCGAAAATTTCGGAATAATGTTGGCTAATTATTATTATTATTATTATTATTATTAATAATAATATTATATTATTAATAATGTGTACTATTACCAAATTATACAGAATATTTGAATTTAATCTGCAACAAAATTGATCCAATAATGTGACGTATTTATTTTTGCTAAATTGATATAGTTTTCCTATGAAAAGGTACTTGTTCGCAGATTATAATTAATCAAATGCAAATTATGTATGTATTAGTCCTATGTTCTAAACTGAGCAAAATTATTATTGACTGTAAATAAACATTATTGTTTATTTGTGAACAGGTATCGTATTTTCTTTTTTTTGCTGCCTGATTTGCATTGAGCTTTATTAGTTTAGCTGTGTAATATAAATTGTACCACTGTACACATATTCGAACGTTCTAAAATAAAACCACATGCACCTACGCAAAGTACTACTTCGTGTAAATTATATTCTATCGGAAAAGTTTCACGGTGAGTCGAGCTTCCGTAGGTATTTCGTTCATACATATTACTTAGGAGGGTGTACATGTAGAAATATATAACGTATTTGTATATGTAAACATATATGGGTACACCCCGTCATATCTGCTATAACGAACACATCCACATTTGTTTTCGAGGTGCACGGATTGAGCGGAAATGTTCACTGAATTGAGAGAAAAATATTTGACTCCACATAACATCACGCCTAAGAGAAGCTTTTTCTGGATAAAATCGATTTCTGGAATATGTGTACCTGTACCTCGAAATGTAATTGAAAACTGGTGATGTGTGCTTTACATACAAAGCCTATGTATTCTCTCTTTTACAAAGCTATACTCTATAGTCAACATGTTTTCATCGAGTTTTTTTTAGATATACGTGAGCTGTTAAATATTTTTCACGTCATTAAAAAGTAAATATGCGCAAATTTTTTATAAGCAAAGCTATGTAAGATACGAAAAAAAGGAATATTCTGAGAAATTCCGGCAGTTATAGTCGACTGCGTATTGGGAATCATATGCAATAGAGGTATACAACTCTTCATCAGAATTGGAAGTTATGTACCCTTCGTTTTTGAACTCTTTTCATGCAGTAACTGCACTCGTGCGTGATTAATTTTTAGGAGTAATTTCCCAGCACTAAAAAACTTGATGAAAATTTAAAAACAAAGAGTCTCATTTTTCATGAATTTGTGACTTCCCCACGAGCCCAGAAAATGTAGTTGTCGTCCGCGAGTTTTTCTTGTCCCGTCTTCCGTCCTGTCCCCTTTTTCATGTCATTTACGCGACGGGTAGGATGCATTTAATAATTAACTTGCTGGATACACGGTGATGGATGTCTGACAGGGTGCAATGCATGGATGTCTGGGGGTTCGAGAGAGGAAACTCGGGAGTGGTTTTGTTGCAAGAGTCGCGGAAAGTGGTGGCGACGGAGAAGGACGGAGGAAAAGGGCGGAATAGGGCGGCAAAAGGGGCCAAAACGAGGTAGTGCCTCGGCTTGGCTTGGGGTAGGTAGGGAAGGTTGGCAGCGAGAATGGCTCTAGCGGATGCTGCGCGGCGATCAATACCCCACGTGATACCACGCGTCACGTCTCTCTACAATGTTGGCAGCTTCCTGCTCCTGGGCTTTTCGACTCCCGAACGCCCGATCGAATATGACGAATTGTCCCTCTTTCCCGAAACGACCCGCTAGCATTTTCATATTTTTTATCTCATTTTTCATCTCATTTTTCTTCTCTGTCAACCATAGATTTTGTACCGAAAGGGAAACGTAATTCAATTAAGCCCAAAAGCTTTCAGGTCCCTTTGATTCTTGGTGATTTAGCTTTTCATTTCCGAGAAAGATAATCTTTATTTTATCTTTCTTTAATATGTAATATCCTTATTCCAGTTATAAATCTAAAATCCTGGATTTCAGTTGTTTACAATCATCAAACATAATCCCCCCCTGTCCCCTTTTAAGCGATACATTGTTTTTATTGTATATTTTTATTCTCATAAATGGGGATTACGTAAATTTACCGAAATTTAAAATTCCCGACATTGAAAATCATCGAAATTTTAAATTCCCTAAATTGAAATTTTCCGACATTACAAATTCCCGAAATTTTTGTTTAAAATTTTGGGAATTTTTAATGTCGGGAAATTTAAATTTCGGGAATTTTAAATTTCAATAACTTTAAATTCCGGTAATTTTAAATTTCGGTATTATTACTTTCTTTCGAGAATTTTCTATTTCGGAAATTTTTATTCTGCGGAAATTTTCGACTTCGGGAATTTTAAATTTCGGTAAATTTACGTGATCCCCATAAATGAAACATATCATGCAATATAATGAATTTAAAGTTATTGCAACAATATGATTTTAGCTTTTTTGTTTCGTTTCAGATAAGTGGCTGTCTACAAGTCTCTCCGCCTCTCCGATGATAAAAAGATTAAGGTAAGATTAAAAATTTACAATATGCGACCTATCCATAATTATAAATAGAAGTGCTATCTGTTATTTTAAGAAAAATTCTGGCGTCGAAAGTCAACGATAAAATTATTAACTTCATTATTTTGAATTAACAAACGTTAAACTCGTGTGGAAATTTTGAGTTGGCCCCCGCGGGGCCCCACGTAGTTTGCCCCCTTTTATGTTGGCCCCACGATGGTCAACTATGAAGGGCCAACATAGTTTTGACATGCTCGCCTTCAAAGGCCCCATGTAGAGTCCCTACGAAGGGCCAATAAAGTGGCCCTCTGTGGGGCCAAGGTAGGCTCTCTATAGGGTCCATATACAACCCCTGTAAGCCCCACGAAGGCCCTACAGAATTTGACCCTTCTGCTGTCATGATAGGGCATTTTTTAAATTTTGGTTTGAAAGTTAAATCTAGAGTCATTAGCAGCTATAAAAAATAATTTTGCGGCTAGTATTATATAATAAAGTATCTTTAATCGCAAGAAAGCATACATCCAAAGTAAAAGTATTATATTATTCTTAAACGTTGGACATATTTTTTGATCCAAGATGATTTATATGTGTATAAATTTACTAGACACATTGTTCATTTTGTATTTAACCACTGATGAATTACAATTTAACTCTTTTTCTTGTTTTTTTGAAGTGACAGTTAAAATTTAAAATTTCACGATAAAGTGTTTTTGAATTTTTAATATCAATCTAATCTTTTTTAGAGAAATTTTTTATTTTATTTTAAACTTAATGGTCGAACGTAGAATTCTTTGTGGAAAATAATAAAGGGGCAAATACATAGGCCCCTGCGAGGACTCAGCTGGACTTTTCCAGCGTGGACTTCGAAAATTTTAATAAACAACAAAAGGGGCAACCATTGTAGGACCCAGCGAGGGCTTTCTAAACGCCCCAGCAAGGGCCCAGTGGGGCATACTATAGAGACGCGCCTTCGTGGGGCCTCTAGAGGACCAACATTTAAAAATGGCTAAGCTGGGCAATTTCCACACGGGAAAGTGTTCCATTAAACACCAAAAAACAACCAAAAAACGATTATCGAAAGAATTTTTAAAAAAATTTTGAACAGTGGTTGTGCAAGCGTGAATTTAAATCGAGAGATTGGTTGATATTAAATCGATTGTTATTAAATCATTAGGAGTGGAATTCTTAAAAGTTCAAATTAATTTTCTGCAAATTTGGCAGCCTAACTGCCAATGCATATGCCAGTCAGCCACTGGGTTTCGTTAACTCTCCTCTGAATGCAGAAATTAACGTTTAATATGGATAAGTCTTTTAAAAGACAAGACTTTTAATATAATAGTCTCTGTAACTATTAGTCTTTGAAGATAAATGTGCTTTGTTTAAAAGAGTATAAAGCATTCTCTTGTTGTAAGCATTCTCTTGAAAAGACCAAAGGTGAGCAACATTGTTGCCTTGGCCACCTGCAAAGCATGGTAACTTTTCACAGTGCACACGTGCATGCTGCATGGTGGATAGTAGACTTACAGCATGCTGCAGGAGTTCAGCAGGTTTCCAGTATAATTGAATAGAGTGCTAGAATGGAGGGAGATATAACTTCTGACAGCACTCCACTCCGGGACACGATTCTCGTGGTCCCATGTCATTGTTTGCGGATAAGCCACGTTGCTCTATTCTGTCACTTCGAATATGTTTGTTGGGCGGTATGTGGGTGGGGAGAACGGTTTGCAGATTGTTCAGCCATTCGGAAACGCTTCCGCTTACCTTCGATAGTCGATTCTAGACGATTCGTGTTTCGTCTTTGAATAAGCCTTTTGAATAAACTATTCAAATCAAGCATCAATGTTTACTCCTACATTACATCCTTGCAATTCAATCCCTGTCGCATATAATGTTTATGAATACAGTAAATACCAGAAATAAATTTTAGCACAGAATTGGCTTAAATCGTTGCAGTATTTTAAGCAGCTCGTTGCTAAAATTGTCGAGGTTAACGTCTTATAGATTAGAAAAGTTTGTTTTAAATTGAAATTGAAATTCTGTACGAAAGAAACTTGTAATGTCTATTGTTATTTTTAAGTGGAACTATATTTCTGAATAAAATAGAATTGGGAAAAAATATTCCATTCATTTGAACGTTCAAAACCTTTAGTGCATAAAAAATATCAAAGTTAACTCGAAAATTTTGGCTCACGAACATAGTTGGCTAAAATTTATTTCTGGAATTTACTGTGATATACGGTTTCTATGAATGGTTTTCTAAGTTTAGTTTCAGTTTACCATATTTCGAGATTGAACTGAGAGACTTTAGATGTTTAATTTCGTTTCTCTTAAAAATATGCAAAAACACCGACTAAAAGTTATAAGCCGTTGTAGAAGACAATGGAAAGAAGTATTAAGTTTTATGAAACATTAAAGCAAAACGCTTTTGAATTTTCTCCCTATGTCCTTCTGAAATTACCACACTTTATTTTTCTGTAGTAATACGTAAAATTGGGACTGGTTTTACTCAGAATGTAAGGACTGAAACTATAAAATTCTTTGCTACTCTAACAGGGGCTTATGAAAACGCAACTGTAGGAAGATCAAGCTGCTTTTGTAGGAATTTGCAGAAAATGTAACCCAGTTTTCGTCAGACTTTTTTTACGAGTTTAAATAAGTCTTAAACTTTATGCGCGTTTCTGTTTTCTAAGATGATGTGCTCGGAAAAACTTGCCATCTTCCCGAATGTTCATTTCTATCCAAAAAAGCTTTCTCCATACTTGAATGTTGAATTCAATGCCAAGATTTATATACAAAAATGTTTTACAAGTAGGTTTGAAACTTCTGCTTTAAAGTTACAACTTACCTTTTAAAAGTATATATATACATATAGCTTTCAAGAAGTTTTTATGGGTGATCTTCTTGTATGTCAGGGAATTTGTACAAGGTAAATAAAATATTAAGTTGCAAAACACTGAACAAATTTTTCTAGCGGATCACATGTTGTTTCTCGTGAAGTGTGAAAAAAGAAAGCAACCCTCATGTTCCAAGCATCAACATGATGGCAGTAACAACACGTTTTTCTGAAAGAGCACTCATCTGTTATGAACCTATTTAGATGAATTTTTTCTAACCCAAATCCCAGCAACTAGCGGGGTTACCGCAATCCGATTTACTTTATTAAGTAAGCAAAAAGGAAATAATTGAACTTAAAAAAGCATTTCTTAAACTGTCAGAAAATATTCAGTTACAGTTTTTATGTTACGAAAGTAATAGAAAAGTATATGAAGTTTCCGAAACTTCTATGAAAAATTAACGGAATTTTCTTGAACTTATATTAAAATTACGAAATAGTAACAGACTTTTATTAAATTGATTTTCAATTGAGAACAAAAATTAAGTAGTTTTCAGTTAAATGTAACTGATCCAAACTTCCAAACATGTTTCGCATCACAGAAATTTCTAACATTGCAGTTAACATTTAAAATTAATATTTAATATTTATTTTTAATATTATTATTTAACATTAAAATTCACCATTAACATATCAATATTTCTAAATTTACGTGATGCTGAAAATTTTTAGCTGCAACATATGACATAAATTTAGAAATAGTGCACTGAAAGAATAGGTTGTTGGGCCAGATACTTTGGCTTGTAATATATGCCGTTGCTATTTTATTTGTTGGGGCAACCATTTTTCTTATTGACGCTATTACCTACTCGCATTTTTACCTCAACAAACCGAATAGCACCGCCAACAAAAAAAGTGGTTGTTCCAGCCAATAAAGTAGCAACGGCGTATATTACAAACCAAAGTAAAGCCCTACTACCTATTTTTTTCAGTGTGTTATATGAAAACTGAAATGTCAAATGTTAAATATTAAGTAAATGTTAATTGTTAATGTTAAATGTGCTACGAGTAATATTTTAAGATCATAAAAGAATTAAAATCTATGTGTGAAGTAACAAGATTAGGATTCCCAGCGAGTTTCACAGCAGGTGCCACACTAAACCTATTCCGTATATAAACTCTATAAATTTTCTGTCAGGTGCTTCCCTCGTCCGACCATACTCGACTTTCTCTCCTGTGGAGTTACAGTTTTCTTGTAAGTAGATTAAGAGGTTTGTGGTCGGGCGAGCACTTATAGTTCGACCACAATTTTCCTTATCCACTTTTTTGTCTTCTCTATCTACTTACATGAAAATTATTTTATAGAGTATAAAAAGAACATTTTATAAAAAAATAAACTGTGCTACTAATTCCGTTATCAACTGTGCAGTTACTTGCAATTATCTTGAAAATGTGTAATGTGCCTCTTAAACTTCAAAGTTTATCTGAAATCTTGTGAGCTAAAAGAATCGTGTAAGGGATAGAACACATGTCGTTAACGAACTAATAAAAGGGAGACGTTTTTGTTTGAAGACTAAAAGTTCTGATCTGTTTCAAAGTTGGGTGTACATTTTACCCTAGCTTGAGTAGCGTTTTCTGAAAGTGACGGGGGATATATGACGCCATTGTGCTGCTCTTCTATGCGAACACCAGCAACCCTCGTCTGGGACTTAATCGAAAGATTACGACGATGTTGCGACAAGTTGGAAGGTTTCGAGCTGCTCTTCCTTTTCAATTACTTCCCTATTTCCTTTCCAATGTCACTTGCAGAACTTTAAAAGTTTTCAAAATTATACATTAAGATACTCCCGGTATGGAAGACTAGATTAGACTCTTTCAAATGGTGTACAAATTACGAGGCTTTTTCATTTTAATTATGAAATGCTTTTATAAAAATGTTACTCTGCCTTAACGATGTTCTGCAGTATTATTGCACTACGGAATTTTTTTAATTGAATAAATAATCGAGGTTATTCCCTAATCAAAGAGAGGAAGGATTAAAAATAGTTTTTTATTTTCTTTTAGAATTTGTCGATGAATTGTGTTTACAAGCAGGTGGGAATTGAAAATACTTGACTTTGGATAAAACACTTAACGACGAAAATACATAGTGCCACGTGACACGTTCGAGTGTGCGATTTCAACATTGGACGTTGATAGTACCCTCATGAAACATTCATGATTGTACCTCCAGTTCTCGACACCCCTTCTCGATTCCCGACGCCAAATGGGAAGAAACAAACGACACTCAGCACGTTCACATGACTTTATCTCTTTCTATCCCTTCGTTAAGAAACGATGTAGCAGAAAAGCAATTTCTATAGTAACCCTTCATTGTAAAGGTGCAATGCAATTTTTTCGTGCAACCTGAAGCAAACACTTTTTTCATTCAATTCATTTTATTGACTTCCTTCTACCTTACATTCGTTTTATTGTTTATTTTACTTTTTTTTATATTGTTATCATGGTTTAGGTATTCTTTTAATATTTTCTGAAAACTGATAAAAAATAGTTCATATATTACATAACGCTTTTAAATACCTTGAAAACGTTTAAATCCTTGAAAATCATATAAAATACCTAGTCATCTCTTGAAATCTTTCATAATCACTCGAAATATTTTAATTTCTTGTGAAATCCTGTAAAATAATTTCAAATTCCATAAAATTTTTAAAAAACTTTAAGCCTTCTGAAATTCACTGAAATATTTTAATTTTTGTTGACATCCCTTGAAATTTTTTTTAATTGATTAGAATCAGTAATATCCTTAGAAATCTTTTGAAATCCCTTAAAATCCCTTGGGATCTTTGAAAATCTTACAAATTCTTTGAAATCATTTTGAATATTTTGAAATCCCTTGAAAAATTTTAAATCCATTAAAATCGTTGAAACTCTTGAAGATCCCATAAAATATTGTGAAATTATTTGAAATCTCTAGAAAGACTTTGAATTTAGACGATAAACGATTGAAATCCCTTCAAATATATTGATATACTCGTATCTAGAAAATAACGAATAATAACGAGGGTCATTACCAGCAAATAAACTCAGATTCGTTTCAGCTGGAATGAAAATGCTATGGGAAGCACACTATTTATGCCCTGCGTCCGTATTTCCGCTTCTAGGAACACTTATTCCATCCTGTCTCTTTTTTCCATATTTCCCAGATCCTAGGATCCTAGCCTCTTCCGCATCACCGTTATAGTGAAATATTCCAGGAGAAAAGCTTCGTAGACGACCGAAGGTGGGAAACGGAAGAGCTAGCAACGTTGATACGTAGTGAGTGAGAGAGTTGAAGCGTGATGAGTGTCGCTATATCCAGCGATCAGTTAGCATGTTAATCACGCTCGAAATAGCGTTAGAGTAAAGCGGAAAACTCGAGAGCGTGGTTGCAACGAGACGGAAGGGTTCACCAGGTGGTGAAGATGATGACAAGCAAAAAGAAACGAAATGGGGCAGATTATTTGCTTTCTAGGTAACCTCGGGTCTAATTATTATTATTATTATCGACAGCGTTATACAAGCTGCAAGAAATGAAGAGGGTTTTATCACTATTTATTTCTCGAGAAACATGTTCTTTATTAGTCATAAATTTTTCGTGAGGATTTTTTTTTGAGATACTTTGAAAGTGCTTGCGAACTTCTCTACTTTTTTCACTTTTTATTATTTTTTTGTTTAATATAATTTTTGTAGTTCATAGGCATTCTAAAAAAATGACTTAAAATATTTTGACATCTCTTCAAATTCTTTACAATTCCTTAAAACCACTTAAAATATATTTAAATCTTTTGAACTCTTTCGAAATCTCTTGAAATTTCATAAAATCAAATGCAATCCCTTAAAATCCCTTAAAATTACTTGAAATTCTTCAAAATCCTTTAAATTTTCTATAAATAATGTCTTAAAATCGCTTAAAATATTTCAAAATCCCTTGGAATTCATTAAAATGTCTTGAAATAACTTGAAATCTTTCTTCAAATTCGTTAAAATTAGTCAAAATGTTTTGAAATCTTTAGAAAAATCTTTTGAAAAATTGCTTTAAATCCTTTAAAGACTTTAGAGTAATTTTTAACTCTTTTAAAAATCCCTTGAAATACCCTAACCTCCTCTGAAATGCCTTGAAATCCCTTAAAATATCTTATAATGCTTTAAGGGCATCTGATACTTTACCATAAGAGCAATTTATTTTCCGCAACTTTACGCTTGCAATAATAAATATTTTTTGCTAAAACTAGG
>JAUESH010000024.1:12118413-12129332 GCA_032275165.1 Synergus magnus
TTGAATCAATAAGATCTGCTTTCGAACGAGCGCGAAAGTGCGCACTTTTGATTCAACAGCATTTTTTTCTCAGTGTAAATATCTAAATAGCCGTCTCAGAGTTTAATATCAAGATATTATGGTTTAATGTCCAATTTTTTTCGAGTAGAATTCAAAGAATTCACCCAAAATTCAAAGGATTAACTAGCATTTAAAGAAATTAACAGAATAAAAAAATAAATCAACTAAATTCGAAATGAAATTAAAAGCGTTTCAGAAGAATTCAAGAATTTTCATTTTATATTTTTCACCGTATTATGGTTATAAAACAACACTTTAAGCAAAAGATCTTATTTAAAGCACTTTTATTGTATAAATGTTGATAACCATAAAATTAAGGTAAATAAATAACCATATTTTTTTTAGCATTCTAACACTTAAACTGCTCTCCATTATGCATCCAGATTTATTCGGTATTATTATGCAGAGAGCGAGTTCTACTTAATGAGAAGAGAAAACGAGAAAAGAGAATAACATTTAGATTAAGTCACTGGTAATTAGATAGTGAATCGGATAGTGGTAAATTAAAAAAAGGAGAAAAAGGAGTAAGAAATGAAAAAACAAATGTAGTTGTAGTTAATTTAAAAACATAATCTGCAAAAGCTTTGCAATTTCCTTCTTGTTCGTTGCGTCGAGTTTTCCTGTTCTAGGATCATGGTAGCGTAATGAACTCCTTATTAACATTGAGGTTAAGCTGTTCAGCGAACAGCCCAGGATGAGCAATGAGCCTTTTAGGAAACGGGACTGACGTCTCGAAGGAAATCTACCTTGCACCCCTCTTTAATTATCACAGAGTTTAGCTCTACTACTCTTTCAATTTTTATTCAATAATTTAGTAAATTTAGCAAAATAAAAAAGTACAAACACCTGAAATATAATTTTGCGCTTCCTCAGAGAGTTTTTCTTCAGAGACTGATTACATATAATATATAATATATAAACCCCTAAAGGATGGAATAGAGAAGTTTTCAGGAAGAATATGATAATCTGATTGAAGGATCAGAGTTAGAATTTCTTTTTCTACTTAGTATGCTTCTTTCAGTGGAAGCTACTACCAATGTATTAGCGTATTTTGAATAAAATATTCTCAACTCCAGCTAACGTATAAAATCCAGATGAAATAATTATGTAGATTCTCTGAACCACTATGACGTTCGAAATTTATTGAACGAGAAAATCTATTATAAAATCTGAAGTAGTAACTTCCGAATTTAAATTTTAAACACATTGATCCCAATATTATGTAACCTCCATCATTTTCAGTTTCGTCTTTAATCCCGAAATTGATAAAAAAAATGCAAAATTCTTTGTTGCAAGTTGATTTTCAGTAGAATTGAGTCGAGGGCATAACAAATGTAATTATGATTGAACTGCCGCAGTTTTCATGCAATATTGCGCTGCCAACTATAGAGGAGGATGAGTTTAAAGCCAGGAGTGTCAAAGCGAGACACTCCGACGGCCTTAATTGCCGCAGACTCACTGCTAATTAGTTTACATTACACTCTCTGTGTCCTCTAGGTCCTGCCATCCCGGTCGCTCTCTGGCCTGTACCACAGCGCCGATATTGCAAGAGGCTCTTTACGTCAAGCCTCGCACTGTCTCTCACACCTATGTACAAGCTCACACATACTTACGTCTTCCTACATTCTCTAGTGCAGATGCCGAAAATTCTATCTGACATACGTTATATCGACATTTCCACACATTTATTATAATGGTAAATTTTATTCACACCACACGTAACTTTATTTACATTCTTGCTAGTTTTTTGTATTATGACTAGCTGCCCCTTGTAACACTCTCTAAACTTGAAACAGTGAAAAAACTGTCAAATTTCACTGATTCTCAGTGACTCTTTTCACACGATTTTAATCAGTGAAAAATCACTGACATCTTCAATAGTTTAGTGACGATTACTGAAAATTTCAGTGACTTTTGACTGATTCTCAGTGGATTTTCACTGATTAAATTCGCCAGAAAAGAGTCACTGAGAATCACTGAACTTCCACTGATTCAATTTTAGAGAGCAGTTATACCGTAATCATGCAGCATGCCGCCCCCCATTAATTGTTACGTAACTTTCGTTAATCTGATTTTTTCGCTCTAAATACAATGTTTTTACTAATATAATTTTTACTAATATAAGGTATAAGAATTTATAATATTACTTCATACTAGACTTTTGAGACGTCCCTAAACCTGGAACTAAAACATCATCCAATTCAAAAAAGGGCTTTATCAAAATTAAGTGCTTAATTAGTGCTAATTTATGCTGAAAATTCTAAATTTTGTGCTCCGTATGTAAAAAATCCAGGACCACTTAATGAGCACTTAATTCTGGTGCAAAGAAGAATTTTTTTGAGTAATAGTTTAAAAGTAGAGAATGCATGAGAACCGGAAATTGTTCGTTAAAAAAAATTTATATATTTGAATTTTCGTAATAGGCTACATCGAGAGCACTTAATTAGCACTTAATTCCTGTGTAAATCAGAATTTTATTTGAACAATTTGCAAGTTTCTGATATCGGAGTTCTAGCTTAATGTGAAGCTGGCATCACCATGCATTTTTTCGAAAACTTACGGAGCACAAAATTTAGAATTTACAGCATAAATTAGCACTAATTAAGCACTTAATTTTGATATAGCCCCTTTTTGAATTGATGTAATTTTAGGTTTAGATACAAATGGAATTTTTCCATGATCATGCTGTTTTATTGAATTTCTTGATAATTTACCAATAACAGTGTAAATGTCGCTCACGTTTGGGAAACTTCAAGCTCTGCGAAGCATGAAGAAAGCTTCACACGTTCGAGGCAAACGATGCTTTTTGAAGAAAGTTAGGCAGTCTTTTCGCGTCGATTCTCACCTGTTGCCGATGTGTTTCTTATAAGGCGAGAATACACTTTCGATCTAGCCTTTTCTACTACTTTCTTTTCTCTTTTTAGCGAATACTACAAATACTTAATGCAATAATGTAAAATAATACAAAGTTAACGAAAAATTTCCAAAAAACTCTTTAAATCATCTGAAACAAAACATTTTCAAAAATTCTGTGACTAAGATTGAAAGATCTCCGATCAAGAATCAAATTCACTGTGATGTTTATCTTCTAAAAGATTAAATAGTAAAGGAATTAATCCTCGCTTCATTGAAATAACTGCATAATATTTTAAAATAAAAATTGGGAAAATGAAAACGTTTTTTGTACTGAAACAATATAAAGTTTAATATTTTAAATTGAAATCGTTTGAAGTTGATATGTGATATTAATATATAGTAATCGCTCAATGTTGCACTTGAAAACAAATAAACAAAATGCATTTTATCCCGTAGATAAACGTTCCTATCGTTTCTTTTACGTTTATCAGCTACGAATAATCAATTTTAATTATTATTTTTTTAATGTGATCCCTGAAAACCTGAAATATGGTTACAAGCATCAAGTCACGTGACATATACATGACCTTAATTGCAAAAATACGAATTTACGGAATGGAAAAGTTGATATTATTCGAAACTGAAATTCATCATTCTAAAATGAAACTAATTTTAAATCTACCCCCTCAAAATATTCAAACAGATGAAATAGGTGACGACCTCTGATGACTGCATATACATCACATTCAATTGATATACTTCATATATTTTCACTTTCGTTATTCGTTATCTCTCAAAAAAAATACGGAAACCCCAATGTTTGGAGAACCGGTCCTGACCTGTTGCAATGGACCGGAAGTCCGCCCACGCGGAAATTTCGAAGTTCGCACGTGACCTCTGGGTCCACGTCCGTTCCGATTCTTGTCTAATCTAAAGAAGCATGCCGTGCCGCCTCGTTCTTCCTTTTCTTTCATCTTAGGCTCTTCTTCTCTCTTCCGGTGCACCTTTATTCTGCTTCCGGGATTGGCTATATCAGCCGCGCGGTAACGAGGGTCGGATGCGCGTGTATGTTGCGCGCGATCCATGCCTTGGCCACGTCGTGATCAGTGTCGCGTCAGTACCCGACCCTGCAACACCACATACCTTCCAGGTATCATCCAGACCTACCTGCTCTCTCTTTCTCTACCACCGACCAATAACCGGTCCATCGAACCAAATCGCGTTATATATCGACCAATCTGGCTCGATCATCCGACACCCTCAAGCTCAAACAGCACCTATCGATCCACAAATCAACGTGCCAACATCCGAGATAGGATACCTTCTACCGGCAAGTCCATGCTTACGTTTTTTGATATCACACTTAACATACCGTGTGTGTTTCTTTTGAGGATATCTTTCAAAACTCTTGCCGACAGTGTTTTGTCAAATTCAATATTTATATAATTAAATATTTAGGTAATTTCATTTTAAGTTTGCCCGTAGGAGGCCATTTACAAAATACGTGATACTCTTGAGGGCGGGGGGTCAAAGCCCTTTGTCACGTGTTGTAGTTTTTCTGTAAACAAATTTTTCTGTTTACAAATTTATCTATAATTACTTCATTTATAAATTTCAAATACGAAAATTAAGAAGAAACGGAATGGTTGAACGAAAGGTATTCGGATAATCAATGCAATTAACTTTGAAATCGGAACTTAAACAAGAAACCAAAGATAAAGTTTTTTATATTGAAGTTCAAAGTATTTACTTTTAAAAATTCGATTACAATCTGACTTACTCCGTTTATAAATGATGTTCTTGCTTCTATTAGTTATAAAGCAAATCGATGTTTTGAATATTTTTTTATAATTTTGAGTGGTGGGAGGGGGAGGGGTCGGAAATTTATCACGTATTTTGTGGTGAAAACATTTTAATTGAATTATTTCAGATATAACTTACAGTAAATTGTGTGTTATTATTTTAATCAGTGCTCTTTTTGTTAGGATTTTCTTCAAATGGAGGTAGATAATTGTTTCTTTGTATTTAAGGTAGTAACATTCACTGATGGATAGTGAAAAGCGAGCTACTAATTAAAAAGTATGAGAGTAAAAGAGAGTTTCTCTAGATTACAGAAAAAAAGTTCTGAGAGAATGCCGGTGAGCATATTGACCTTCAGAGAGATGCCTTTTTTATGTTGCCATGAAAAATTTCATGAAATATTGCTACACTGTTTTTTATCAAAAAATATTTATTTAAACTTTATTATATTTAAATTTAATCCACTTTCCCTTAAATATTTGCAGAAAAGAAGCTCTTTCATATAATTTTTTACAATGCATTTCAGTAACTTCATTAATATTTACCTGATTTATAAATAAAACTTTCCAATTTTAAAATTTCAAATATGTACCTATAGACCATATATGTTTATGTTTATGGTTACGTTTACTATTATGTTTACTTTATGTAGAAAGTATGTTTTGCGAATCGTTGGAAATATTATTTTATGCTTGAATAATCATGTAAGTTATTACTATCATTAAGCTTATTTTAACAATTATTTTAAATAGGAGATCATGATTACCATGTTTAGAAGAAAATTAAAATTTGAAGATTCTATAAGAACAGTTTTTAAATCGATAATAAATACAATTAAAATTCTCACTCATAAAGTAGACTTTTAATTTAAAAAAGCAAAAAATATATTCTCTTTTGCGTGTCACAAACCTTCAGGAAATATTGTTTTTTAAAATCTATTAGACATTATCAAATGCCTCAATTTAATATCCACTTACATTTTTTCCTCTCATAACATAGCAAATTACCATTTTTATAATTCCAATATTATATTGTAATCTTTAAAGTAAACATAAACATATTAAAAGGAGAATACATCTTTAGAATTTTAGAAAAAATTCAATATTATTTAATTTTCTGAATTGACAAAATATAAGATATCTATAGATTTATAATATGATAAAGGAGGACTACTGTCAATAATTTATATTGACTTTAAATTAAGCTTAATGAAATAAATCAATGGTATTAATGAAGGATAATGGGATTTGCAATCCGTAAGATATTTTGATCACCGACGTCATGTCTGTAATTAACCGAGGCGAACAGGTACGGGAGGGACAATTCTGTGAATAATAGCTGAGTCCGGAATTTACCGAATTTATCGGCCTAACGCATTAGTTGATCGATGAGCTTAAACCAGGCGTCTGCCAGGACGTTCATTGACAGCCATAAGCGTTAACACGTGTACCTACGTATTTCTCTGCACGTGACATCAATTAAGTTCCGAAATTAATTATTCTTTCTAAACAAATTCCTCTCAGAAAAAGATCAGTTCGTTTCAATTTATCCGAGATACTAAAGATTATAAAACCTCTGGAATTAATCCAAATTTGGAGCCTTTCGCGAAGATTCTAACACACTTTTTAGAAGAACAGACATTAATTACGAAATAATATTAGAGTACTAATTATTAGTATTATAATAAATTCGCATATTAAATAAATCATTAAAAAGTAAATGAATCAAAAAAATGGCGGATGTGTTTATTTAATGAAGGTCTTTGATAAAGGTGCGTTTTTCTCTGGTTTTGAAAGTGATTTTGCAACTATCTCACGTTTTTCTGTCCCCCATCATGTGTAATTAACCCTGGGCTTGTTTGGGCTTTGGGGAGGTTTTAAAATACCCCCGTCCTCTATTAATCGTTGGCTCAATCGAGTCACGGCCTTTCAGCAACGCTCTGAAATGTCCGACTTAATGACTATCAAACAGAAGAGACGAAATTCATGTTCACACTTGATCTTTGTCAAGCTAAGAACGATAAGTGGGGATATGTCCAACGTAAGCTGTTTAAGACTAGAGTATTCGTGCCAAAAAAAATTACCCTCGAACGTTCGCTCTTGATACACCATCGGATCGAGAATTCACTTGAGCCAAGCTCTTTATTGCATGACAATATATCTTCTTGCGAACTTCCTTCCTTCCATTATTTTACTCTTTTCCATTTTTATTTACGTTCATTCTTAATACAGTCTTAACATGTCGACGCCTTAAGCCTGAGGAAAAATTTCATAATTATTATTAACTTTAAGGGCATATGTTACTTACCATATGAGCAAATTTAGATAACCCGGGTTTTTTTCGACAATTTTTACTTTTTCAAAAAAATAATAGTGGACAATCATCCGTGTTATCGTTCTTGACGGCTGTCCACTATTATTTTTTTTGAAAAAGTAAAAATTTTAGAAAAAAACCCGGGTTATCTAAATTTGCTCACATTTATTTGCTCATTTAGATAACCCGAGTTTTTTTCTACAATTTTTACTTTTTCAAAAAAATAACAGTGGATAGCCGTCAAGAACGTTAATACGGATGGTTGTCCACTATTATTTTTTTGAAAAAGTAAAAATTGTGGAAAAAAAACCCGGGTTATCTAAATTTGCTCATATGGTAAGTAACACATGCCCTTAAACGATTTCAATTTAAAATATTAAACTCTAAACTGTTAAACTAATTTGAATTTCTACAATTCATATTAAAATCTTTTAAAAAACACTGGATTTAAAGTTTTCAATGATTTCAAGATTTGAAAACATTTAAAAGGTTTTAAAACATCATATAAGCGTTTTTACGAAAGAAACTTTTCTGCATAGCGTGTGCGTTAGCGTGGTTGAACTAAATTTGAACGAAAACAAACAAAATACCTAGTACCCCGCATCAACTTTAAAGCTTTTAAAGCTTAATATTTTCACAAAATCTTTAATAATCTTTACAAAAAAAATATTAAAGGGATTATTTCCTTGAATTTTTACCACGAATTCAACGGGATTTTTTCAAAGAATTAATGAATTCATCTTGAAATTCCCCAAACCTAGAACCGAGTCAAATGCATGGATTAAGGGCATGTGGTAATTTTTTTCACAGCTTTTACGTTATTATTCTTGTAAATAAAATTCTTGCAATAAATTCAATGAAAATAAAACGGTAGAGGAAAGAATAATATTTATATACTTCATTTATAGAAAGATACGACCGTAAAACTATGCAAAGCTAGAGAAAAATATACAAAGTATAATTATTATAAATATTATGCGACTCGAAAATCCTTCTCTCAGAAAGGCATGATTCAGAAAATTCGCAATTTCGATATTTTCATTGTTGATTTTCCCACTGAAAAAAAATAGGTAGATGAACATTATTACCTCAACAAACTGAATAGACGGCCAACAAAAAAGACGGTTGTCCCAACCAAAAAAGTAGCAACGACATATATTATCTACAAGTCCAACTAGTTGGCCCTACCCTAATTTTTTTTTCATAAGAGTATGAATAAGAATAAATAATGGTAAGAATAAAATTGTACTTTTGAAATCAGTTAACATTATTTGAAATTCCATGAAATTTTATGAAATGTTTCTAAATTCTCTGGAAATATTATGAGTTATTTTCCTTATATATGGACTTATTTTATATGGGGATTAAAGTGGAGTGCAACCTTGCGGCGAATAATAATAGTATCACACAGTGAAGGTTTTATGAGGCTAGATAAAATAATCTAAGTAAGCGGATCTATATCGTTTGAAGGCTTTAAGTTCATCCTTAACACCACCTGCGCACGCTATCAAAAATTTGAAGCTGCAAAGCTCAAATATTGCAATGTGTGCTCTGGTAGTAAACTGTAATGTTATAACTTCTTCTTGTAAATTTACAACATACTTTAAATCGAATTACATTTTATAATAAAATTACTTTTTTTTTAAGTAAATAATTGTACATCCCGCTGACACTTTCATTCTTCCATTTTAAAGACTTTCAAGGGACGGAGGGTTCAAGAGGAGCTGTTATGGCCCTGCTAAGATGGTGAGGGAGAATTTCGAGAAATTTTACATAACATTCAGCGGTAGAAATCTCTTAAAATCTTTCGAAATTACTTGAAATATTTTAATTTCTTTTTAACCCCTTGAAATCTTTCTAAATCCATTAATATCTTGGAAAATCCTATGAAATCCTTTAAATCTTCAGCAAACCCTTTACAATTTTTTAGTCCTGGTGAAATCCCTAGAAATCAATTGGGATCTTCGAAAATTTTGTAAATCCTTTGAAATCTCTTGAATTCACTTGAAATTTTTAAACTCCGTTAAAAACTTTTAAATTCTTGAAGATTCTATAAGATTCCACAAATTTGATGAATCAATTATTTGAAATCCTTTAAGGCCATGTATAAGTCAAGTGACTTGGCGCATGAAACATCTTAAAATCTTTAACATCTTTTAAAATCGCATAAAAAATTTTGAAACCGTTGCAATCCTCTCAAATCCTGTAAAATCCCTTGAAATTTGGCTTACATTCAAAAATCCAGTATAAAGTAATATTACAACTTCTTGTATGTTATTTTAGTAAAAATTATATTAGTAAAAACATAATACTTATAGCGCAAAAATCAGATTAACCTCTTCGTTGGCAAAGGATTAAAAATTTAAAAAATTAAAAAAAAATCGTGTAAAATTTGTGGAACTTTAAGTCAAATCGTTCGTGAATGGTTGCTGATGCGTTACAAGGGGAGGTTCTAAAATTCGTCAAAAAAAGCGTTATGTAATGAATGGGTGACCCCTCACTTGCATAATGATTATTTTAAAAATAACTGTAAAAGGATAATAAATATTTGAGTGAGAATTTGAGTTTATGACACTACTGAAAATGTGAATGCTGGTACTAATCTTCTTTCCCCGGGGGGGTTGTTTAAATTATCGTTGTGTAAATATATATTTGGCATCACAACTCTCTATAATTAATGAGAAGAGGGAGCCTCTTTCCCGATTTTGAAGTCTCTTTACGTTCAATGGGTATAAATAAAATTCTACCCTAATTAGTGAATTGCTTGTTAAGAAAATGATATAAAATATTGTTGATTTAAATTAAAATTTTATATTGCTGAATTTCGAACGCTACAATTTGAATTGCACGTTCAATTAAACAATAATATCCTATCCGTTGCAAAATAATTGCTGATTTTTATCGTGCAATTAACAAGCATACATAAAATTGCAATTTTTCCTCATATTCGATTTATAATTATCATGCATGCGCTTTCGATGTTCATTATTGATTAATTATATGATAGTAATTATAATTTGTATCATATCCCTTATTCGGATATTTCGCGTATATATCTTGACGTTTTTTTAATTGAAGGAAAAGTTCTTTAATTCTCCGGTGGCCTTATTTTGGATTCTCAATGGTATAGTACCCTTGCAGGGTCGAGGGTCGTTAGAGAATCTATTATTATTTAAAGACTCCAAGTGCGACAGCGAATCACGAGTCTGGGTGCGAAACCCTCGAGATGTTAATAACTCTTGTGTAACGAAAATAGCACGGGTACGAGGACGCTGCAAACGTGCTTACGATTCGCGACAATAATGTTTTACGATCAAACACCCAGAATCATTTTTGCGAATGCGTCACTCTCGACACCGAGATGATTCAGAGAATTTCGAAACTTTACATATTTTCGATACGAGATTTGCCATAACAAACTAACATCATTCCTTCAAATCAAACTTAATCACAATAGGAAAAGAGATGAAACTGCTGTGTTCGATTTTTCAAAATCACACTTCTGATAAAGTAAACATTTCAGTCCATCAACCTCATGTCATTCAAAGTACATGTCTTTCCATACAATAGTAGCGCGTAAACAAAACATATGTACTTGAATTGTTACCCGACTTGTGACCATGCAAATTCTTGCTGACAAAGTGATTTTTCCAAGTGTCGCGAATGTTGCAGACTCCAAACGTGCCTGACAGTTTGTTGGCAGTTTCTTCAAGATTCTCAGACACTCCATTAGTCAGTGGTCACACTAATGAAAAGAGCACGTTTTGAACATATTTTTGGGAAAACAGGCGAGTTATGCTTTTGCTAAACATCTATTAAGGGCATGTGATACTTTACCATAAGAGCAATTTATTTTCCGCAACTTTACGCTTGCAATAATAAATATTTTT
>JAUESH010000024.1:12132538-12147249 GCA_032275165.1 Synergus magnus
TGCAGCAACTATAGATATGGTTGCCCCATATTTATCCATTTTCATGGTTGGCCCAACCATAGCTTTCTCTCCGTGCAGCACAAAATTCTTTCAAAACAGGGGAAATATAGGGTAATTTTTCCATGAAAATAGGAGAATAATAGAGGAATAATTTCTTTTGAATAAAATTAATATAGGTACTATATTGAATTGAATTTGAAATGCTTTTTAATAAAATTAAATATTTAACGAAAAATATGGATTTTCAACTAAATATTTTAATTTTCTTATGGGGTATTATTAATTCAGTCTATATTTTAAGAAAAGGGGAAAACGGAGGGGAGTAGGTCGCGGAAAGACTGTGAAACCTGATATTATTATTTATACATTCTTCTCACAAAATTATTTGATGTATTTTTAAAAAGATAGACTTTATGGTCTGTTCTCATGAGCCGTATATGAACATGAACTTTATTATGAGAAAGTTACGACACGTACGAGAATATACTAGATGTAATATCATGACTACAACTTTGCCTTGTTAGTGATACACGTCGTCACTTTGTACTGAAATATTGACAAGATTATGTTACTTATAAAACTTAAGCGTATTTAAATTGATTTTACATAGGATTCTACACATTTTTTGAAAAGGGTTTCTAATAATTAGAATTTCTGTAACTCAGTAAAAACTAGAAATCCTTTTAGAACTAAATTCGGTATTAAAACAGTCCATTCAAC
This sequence comes from Synergus magnus, assembly GCA_032275165.1. Taxonomy (NCBI): domain Eukaryota; kingdom Metazoa; phylum Arthropoda; class Insecta; order Hymenoptera; family Cynipidae; genus Synergus; species Synergus magnus. Next base: position 12,133,259 of record JAUESH010000024.1, read on the forward strand.
AAAACAATCCCACTTCATTTTGTTCTGCGATTCTGATAATAAAAGAAGTGCGATTTCGGGATTAAAATAAACTAGAATATGAAATCGCATGTTTAATGATAAGAACGAAGTTTGGAACAAACGATTTTACATCGCACAAAAAAAGGATCCCAAATTAAAAGAAAAATGCCTAGTTTTTATTTTGCAGAGAAAATTAGGTATTGTTAGGAAGAAAGGTAGAAATTTTGTTTTATCGACGGACAGGTTGCGAAGTGTGAATCGAAATGAGTCAACAAAGTCTTGGCTCAAATCCCAAACATCTCGTCGATCCAAGAAACACTTATTGCCCCGATGCATCGTAAAGTAACGATTGTTTTTGCTCGTGGTAATTATAGCTTGAACCGATCTACCAGAGAGCCAATATCAACTGACGCTCATTACTCACTGAGCCGTGTTTTTACTCACATTAAAAGAAAATATTAATTAGAAGGCTGTAAGTTTTCCCATATCGATAAAAACTGTTATTGAATTTCCCGTTCTAATCAACTCATTATAAAAACAATTAGTGTTTTTATATTTTATTATTCTTTTAAATGCTCTAACCCAAGTTTCATAATGAAAATTATAAATAATACAAAACGAAATGGTTTGTGATAAAAGTAATAGAAGATTAAAGGAAGTAAGTAGTAAATTCAGTTATGGTCAGGCGTGCATTAGCAGCTTTACTCTTATGAGTCCTTACCTGCAGTAGTAAAAGTCTAGTATTGCCAGCCACAACACGTTCAACAGAAGAGAGCACAATACTTCACAAACTTTATACCAATTGCTCTGTTTAGCAGTATTTTTTAAAAATATTTCTGCAAACTATGAAAACTAGAAGAAACTTCGTTTATTAAAATACTCTATAAAACTTAATTTACTGTCAACTTTACTCGAAGAAATTGGAAACTTGAATTTTTAAGTCTACTTCAAGTTATACTCAATTTTACTGAAATGTGTAACTTAATTAATGAGATTCAATTAATTCCCGAGTCTAATGAGAATTACTTAGCGGATGAAGTAGCTCGAAGCTGTTAATTATTAAAATGTAAATATATAACATCAATTAACGTTAATTGAACAAAATTCTGGAATTAAAGTGCATTTTTTATCCTCACTGAAATCCGTTAAAACTTTTTAAAATTTCTAATGAATTTTTTTGAAAAATTTATAAACTTCTTGAATTCTTTTTAAATTCATAAAAATCCTATTTAATCCTTTGGCGTCCATTAAAATTTATTGAAATTCCATGAAATCTCTTGCAATGTTTCTAAATTTTTTGAAGTACCTTAAAATTCCTCATAATTCCCTGAAATTGCTTGAATTAATCTTAAGAAATCCCCCGAATTTTCTTCAAATACCTGAAGAGCCCATGTAATCTTTTGAAATACGTTTGAATTCCTGAAATTCCATGAAATCTCTTGAAATTACTGACCATTGGAATTAAGAATAAGTAATAGTACGTACAAATAAAATTGTACAAATTAGTTGCTTCTTTATCAAAGAAAAGTAAGAGAAGAACGCCCTTTGTTCTAGTTTAACATGCTTTGAATAAATGCAGCGTTATATACCATCTCATCAATTTTACAAAATTTACATGTTTTTTATACGCGATGAAAGTAATAAACACACCGCCTCATACATTTCTAGTGAACAAGAATCATGAAGCTTGGAAAATGGACCTAAAATATGTAACGGAAAGGAGATAAATCGGATCATAAATAAACAAGTCGAAGCTTATCGGTCATGATGTATGTAATGTTACAGCGTACCTGTAGGATAATCGGTAATAAAGTCGGGAAGATATCGTGTTCCCGACAAGAATGATCGGAAGAATAAAAAGAGTATAAATAAATAAAAGTGATGTTACATCTTTGGATGTGGTGGGTGACTCAGGTATCACCGAAAATTGGAAAACGTGGCCTGGGGTACGTTATTATCCACTTTTTCCCTGCCATCACTTCAGCCTGAAAACATAATCGTGTTTCATTCGCGACGAAAATTGCTCGGCAACCGCGATGAAAATTCCTTCGATGCGGAGGATGCCTGTCCGGGTAGATGAAACCAAGAGGCGATGGATTGCCATGGTTACCTGACCTATTTCACCGATCAATCGCAAATGCAGGGGAATGCTGTCGTTTAGTTAAAAGCAAATAGATATCATTTAGCTATCAATAGCATTTTTCCTTACAAACGATTTTCTCCTTCGCTTTCATTTCCTTCTCGAATGCGGCGAGAATGGGGCGCGATTTTACTTCGCATTGTAAAGTTCGATGCTTCGGATTTAGTAATTCTATATATTCTGTTTAAGATGCACAATATTGCCATTTACAATTGTTTTTCAATGTTTCGAATTCAATTCCAAATTTTCAAGGTTGAGATTGATCCCCAAAAAAAGTTGAACGACTTCGAGTTAAGGATTTTAGAAATAATTTGAAGGTCATCATATTCTATATTTCTATCCAGTTAGATTAACTGGTCATCCATAAATTACATAGGTAAAGAATTAAGATATTATTTACTTTAGTTGTATATTTTCCTTACATTGTTTGCCGACTCTAAAAGCGCAAGTAAAACACACAAATCCTTTTAGTGCATATCATAAAATTCACCTCAAATTCAATAACTTTGTAAGGTAATTTGATTTTCGAAAAGCACTATCATACTCCAACCCATAAATGATAAAACATCAACTTTGGTATAAATGGTTGGAAGCTAATACATTTCGCGGTCATTTTACGACTTGACATGGCTTTTAGGACTTAAAAGGTAGCACATTTAGCTTCCCTTTTGGGTCACGTAACACTAAAAAAAAGTTGTCATTGAACGTGTTGGATGAAAGTAGAAAGTTGAATCGTTACGCGCCCCGTGGAAGTTATATGTACATATATATGTGTAGTAGTTATAAGGGCCCGAGGCAAGATGAGTTTCTAACTAGAACAACACCTCACCTAAACCTAACATCCTTAACGTAATCCTGATCGTTGAAGGAGATTAAAGGGACGTGCTGATCTTCACCTCTTGATTCCATCATCTTAGACACAGTGGTCGCACTCACCCATCTAATTATCTCAGCCGGCGTATTCGACCCTGAGATTCATTAAATCAGGCTTGCCACGCTGTGGATGGTTAGGAATTGGATTTAACTGGGAAAATAGGAAGAGCTCAGGATGATATCAGAGAATGGAGATGAGTCCCGAAGTTGGCCATTGTTGAAAGACAAAAGCTTCCGGCAAAGTCATATAACTTCCCATTCGTACCGCTACTCAGATAACTTTTCGTTGGTGGGCCATTTCTCAACCTTACCTAAGACCCTTACCCCTCATATGTCCCCTCCCTCTCTCTAAATTCCAGGATTTTCGGATTGGATATTTTCTCTTCGGATATATTAGCCAATTATGTCGTTTTTAATTTACTTTAAGGGCATGTGGTTCTTTATCGAAAGAGAAATTTAGTTTCACCAACTTTATGTTTGCAATAATAAATATTTTTCGCTAAAGCTAAGCTATTCAGTATTAGGCCGTTTCATTTAGTTTCATGCAGACGGAAGTAAATGGCCTAGTTTTAGCAAAAAATATTTATTAATGCGAGCGTGAAGTTGGAGAATCTAAATTGCTCTTATGGTAAAGTATCACGTGCCCTTAAACGATTTTTGGAATTTTGAAAAGATTTAGAGATTTTTATCATTTTTAAAAAATTCCGTAAAACTTTAAAGGATTTCAAAATATAGTGAAATGCGAAATTTTTGAAAAATGTCAGTAGGATTGACAACTTATTCGATTTTTCAATAGTTTTCTGTCATGAGTTTGTCTAAAAGTTAGGTAAGTGTTAAGGAAATTAAAAAATTGTATTTCCTGGCCACCCTGATAAAAAAAATGTTTTGAAGATTTTAGATAATGTCGAAGTCTAATTTAGAAGATTTATAAGAAAATTCGAGAAATTTGTTATGATTTTAAAGGATTTTGAGAAGTTTGAGAGAAAATAACGATTGATTATACTGGAAAATAAAACTTGAATTGGGTGATGTAAACGTTCGGAAAATTAGGTAGATTGTATTGCTGGAGACTGAAGTAAGAAGTTTAGTGACTTCCTTTTACCGTAGCGAACGTCGTTTAATCGGTAAGTTATCACAACGGTAATATTTGGTGCGAATAACCCAGTTTCGAGGAGACTTTATTTCGTGAGAGAAAGAGTCGAAAGAGTTGAAAGAGGGAGAGTGAGGAGAGGGAGAAAGCGAATAGAAAATCCGTTGGAGGCTTCTCTAAATGAACATTAATGCACTTCACCTCGATGTGAAAACGACCCCTTCTTTCTTTCAGTACATTATACATAGGGTGATTAAAAAAGTCAATGCAACGCTCGTGCAGTAATTTAGTCGAGCAAGGCTTTCAGGATTTCACTAAATCATCAACACCTTCATTTTAATCTCTACTACTGATAAAATGTTTCCTCTGTAATCTTCCATAACTCGACCAAACAAAATGTAGTCTCTCTACCTGGGGAATATGCGGCTTTATAAATAATTTAATACATAATTATTTATTTCAGTCATCACAGGTCGTCGTCACCTATTTTGAGAATTTGTCTCCTTTACAAATTTTTTCAATTGATAAAGTTGAATCATATGAAAAATTATTCACAGTGAAATTATAGGATAATTGCAAGTCGTTTCCGGTTTGAATAAACTTTTCCAGATCAAATGCCTAGTAATTCCTTAAAATCACTTTAAATGTCTTCAAATTTTTGAATTTCTGCGAAATTTCTGGAAAATTGTTAAACTCTTTTTAAATCTTTTTAAATTTCTTGAATTTCTTTTCAATCTCTTAATATCGATCAAATTCTTTTAAAATCCTTCCATATATTTTGAAATCACTTAAAATATGTCTTCAAATTCTTTAAAACCATTAAAAGTGTCTTGAAATCTTATGAAAGTCCTTTTCTCTTTTGCATATTTTAAAAATCACTTGATATCTCTTGAAATTCCTAGAAATTTTTTTTATTCGTTTGGATTTCGTCGAATTCATCTTGATATCGAATTGTTGAATTTTTGAATTGACCTTAAATTTTGTTGAATTCTCCTTGAATTTTATTGAATTTACCATGAATTTAACTGAATTCGCCTTATTATTTTATCTACTTATCTATTTAATATGCAACAAATTGGTCCATAAATGTAGCGGTCTTGTTTTTCGTATGAAGGTATACATCAAAAAGATACCGAGGATGTATAATCAAATGCTATTATCCATAAAAGCAATCTGACTATTTATTATTATTTTCCATTTAATCGCAAAATATGCCCGACTTTCGGTTGCTTTATGGGTGAAAATAGAATGTTCATATATATCATAATTTAAAATTAGACTATGACAGTGGATATCTCTAATATGCTGTAAATAGAGGAATATCAATTGAGTGGTTGAGTAACGGACTTCTCGAAATGGGTGGTGTTCTGCAATCCCTATTGTTTCATTTAGTATCGTAGAGGCATTTACCATAACAGTTCCAATGATCCTAGTACTAAACTGACTGAAAGGGACGGAACAATTCGGGATTGCTTTGCTCGACGGAAGCGTTAATCTTCCAGCCCAGTCGCGGACTCAAAGCATCCTGTGGGAGTTGCGGATAGGATATTTCGTTCACGTAGTCAATTTAGTTGGGAAGATGGAAGCCCAAGTTGATGGATTTCGAGCAGGACGAAGCTGCCCATTCGTCCTGTCTCTGACACTGAAACAGAACAGTCGGCAGTACACTAGAATGGATTCGCCAAGACCGAAAGGAGAAGTGAGATAAATCGACCTCTGCCAGGAAATTCATATGCACTTGTCAAGACAAACTGCCAACGTTTATAACATAGACAATGATTTATTCTCGCAATTATTAACTCACTTTTTAGATTGATATTTACAATTAAACGTAAATTTTGAATCATCAATTGAGAATATTGTTGTAAAGTGATTTAATCAAAACAGAATGAGAACATGTTTTTTTACTCGAGAGTAAAATTTTATAGAATTATACATTTTCTGGAAAAGTCTATGAAACGTATTTTGTTGCGAATATTTTATTGCAGAAAATAATTAATTCATATATAGTAAAGATCGATTTCAAGTAATTTTCTTGAGAGATCATGATTTCCAAGTTAGTCTTTCAACTTCTCGAAGCGATTTGCTGGCTTTAGGTAACCTGATCGCTTCATTATAGAAAAGAGAAAAGGAGGGTATTAAGTACTTGAGCAATCTTTTTTAAGGCTGAGTCTTCCCCGATAATACCAAGATAATACTTTTACTTGTCTAATTGAACTAATAATACAAACGTTTATTCTCTTCACTTCCTGATACTATCAGATCTTAGAAGCCTTATTCGAGAAGATTAATTCTTCCTAATATAATTAGCTCCACACTTTTTGAACAACATATTTCATTGGAATTACCTTGTATTCTGTTTTATAGATTCAATCACTAAATCATGCTAAAATGAAAAAATAATGCATGCAAATTTTTCTCGTGCAATTTTATGCGATTTGCATAATTAAAATTTGTTTCTCAAATTAAATACTGATGTCATAAAATGTTGTTATAGCAAATATCAAGCACTATTTTATCATAAAAATTGTTTACTACAGTTGTATATATCACCTTTTAATTATATTCTATTTTTTGTTTCAGGTATGTAACTCACATTTTGAAAAGGAAGATTTGATTTCTCTGAATACAGGTAACGTTAAAATTTCACTAATGATGAAATTGCTTAGAAATCAATTTCAATATAAAAAAGCAACCTAAGAATTATTTGGTTTTACGTGTCTCTTTATATATACATATATATATAGCAAAATCTCGTTGGACCGAGTAAAGTGCATACTCGGTACATTTTTCTTAGACTGCTTCGCGATCATGTTACGCGATTAGATTTAGTAAGTACTCAGTGCTCAAGGCAGAAAATAGCTATCGCAAGGTACAAGAAACTTTCATATCCATCATAAAATGCGAAAAAAATTAAGTTATCTTTTTTGTATGCTTTTTCAAGGCTGCATCTATAAGTAAACGAATATTTGAACTTACATTGAAGAATGTTGTAAGTGAAGGAGTTTCACTGAAATTCTCACAGCACAGGAGACAATCTGAGTGGCTATAGAAAATGTGTCACACTTTCCGTCTAGACAAAAATAGGTCTTTCCTTTAAATTGTACATTACTTTGCACGTAATTCTAAAAAAAAGGAAGAATCTTCTTGAATGATCTGCATCGTGACAAACGATTTAAATTCGCTAAAATGGTAAATTAAATGAAAATCAATATTATGCAAAAATACGGCGGTCACTAATAAATATGAATTTCATACTCAATTATATATATTGGATTATTTGCAAAACATGTACGCGCCATGGACCTATACTTCCGTCAAATTGACCATATGGCGAGCGACGAGAGGGAAGTTGCCTCTTTCAACTCAATTACCGTCTCGCAATTATCGAGCTTAGCTATTGAATTAGATGGTTTACAAAGTGCAGGAAAGTTTGCATGGTGACTAAATTTGCCTGTTGCACGCTTGATATCCTAACTCAAAATAAATTGAGTTTTATTCGTAGAATCTAATATTTAACAACACATGATTTTTTAGAGAAAAATTGTTCTCTTTAAGTTCTGAAGAGGAGTTTTCAGTCAAGTTTTGTATTTAATTTCACAGGCTTTTTCTTTCAAAATCTGGAGAATAATCAGAAGCAACATAGTGAACACGTGTGCGCTCTCGGTCTTGAAAATTTGCAGGTTCCGTGGAAATTGAGTTAGTAGTTAACCAGGTACTGTACCTAGTTACGGGATCGAAGCTTTTACGAAGCACAGGAAAAATATAAAATTTTTAAAAGTGAAAAATATAAAATCTGAATAAAGACATTTTTCAGTTACAGTTAAATCTCCCGATAGACGACAAAGTTGTAACAGTTCGAAACTAGAAATCTCTATCCGATCACCTGTGCTAATCAGTGTCTCAGTTTTAAATTTAAAAACATTTTAACATAATCTAAAATTTAGGGGTCATCCATAAATTACAAAACGGGGGGGAATGTTACGATCTATTACAGGAGAAGGTAGAGGGGTGTATCGAAACTGTTACGTAATTTTTTCACAAATCATAACGATACGAGATTTTTACGGATTTTAAATGATTTCAAAGGCATATTTATAAAACTTTAGGAAACAAAGAAAATTAAATTAATTTTCAAAGGATTTCGAGGAATTTCAAAACATTTTAAGGTATTTTAAAGAATTTCATAGGATTCTAATGGATCCCAAGAGTTTTTAAATGATTTCAATGAATTTCGAAAATTTCATAATTAAACGATGTTGTTACGACTTTTCATATTGGGGAGGGAAGGGGCACAAAATAGGGGTAAAAGTGTTACGCAATTTATGGATTGATTCTTATGTTGTATGGTAAAAATTAGTTAGCACCAAAAAAACGTATATAAAATTTTATGCAAATGTAACCTCACTGCTAATGTCTTTAAGAGACATATATGTGTGATTTCACTATGAAGTGTCTCTTACACGGCTACATGTAACCGTGAAAGGGTTTCTCCTTATTGGATGAGACCCCACAGCTGCGAGTAATGATTAAATCCCTTTAAAGTCCAAGCTCCTGGTTTGTGCTCATGGCCAATATTTTGGCAGCTAGTCCGGCCTGAGCACCTAATTACACCTAAGTTTCTTCACGAATGTACATTTCGAGTCTCTTCTTATCCATTTATTAATTAGCAGATTTCTATCTTTGAGATAGAAAATTCTCCTCTTGAAATACCAGCTATAACGTTTTAACACTTATTTTTGTTGATGGAATTTTTTAAACGGGATTCGAATTAGACTTTTTTGACGATTATATGTCCCAATTTGTTAGCTTCTTTCTATATCGAATTACGTGGAATTCAATTTTCTTATGAGTCCTTCACTCAAGACTCAACCGATCTGGACTAAACTCAATTTGACGGTCTTCGCGTTATAGAAAGTTCACTTTTTCGATTCCTTTTTCCAATTTGGCTTCTCGATCTAGCTCTTACAAGAAAAGTAAATTTTTTTCAGGATACCGATCAAAATTAAGGGGCATTTTATATTTATATTATTGTAATTATATTTATATTTATATTATTCTTTTGAATTATAATTCTGCTAATAACAATCAATAGGTATCGATCTTTATTCTCTAATATCTAGAATGGAAAAAATGTATCATTTATTCTGAAAAGAGAGAGCTAAATTCTTTCCACCACAGAGACGTGTGATATATAAAACTGAATGTAAAAATTTTATCGGGCCCTAAAATACCACCCCTTCGGTGTTTCGAGCACTTTTGCGAATCCCTTTACGCATTTTTAACAGCCGAGCCATGAAAATGTAATCTGAACCGCTGGTTAAGACATACGTCTGTACAAAATGTAAATGCATGATTGTTGCAGCGTATTGTCAATATTGTGGGGATGGGACCATGTGCAGAAATTCCAAAATCGTCGGATTGGGTGTGCTTTTGTTACATAAATTGTTGGTTACACTCGAGGGTTTTAGTAAGTAGAATCAAATTGGATTTTATGACTTCTCGTAAATATGGTACATCTCTTTGAAGAGCCACCTTGCGTCCGCGTAGGTCAACAAATGGCCCATTCAGTTCACTCCTATTCTCCTCGATCCACGAACGAATATTACCACGATAAAGCACGTGCACGCAAATTTCCACGCATTTGTGTTACAGGCGAAGCTTTATTGACACACCCAAGTGATGTGCCACTAATACCACTGCCTCAAATCTCGGATTAATGTTCTCCTCTTGCCGTGGTTGTAAACTTTATGTATTTTGATATTTAAATGTATATGTCCTTTATGTTGTTATGCGCCCTGAAACTCTTTATAGAGTTTTTGCATGTTCTAAGCAGAACCTAAGATGTTTTAAAATTTTCAATTTTGGACTACACGCACAAAAGAGAACAAAAGGAACCTTATTACATTCTCATAAGAGAATGTATCAGATTTTTTTAATAGTTTCGATAAAGAAAAACTAATTCCAAATTATTTTAGGGGATTTCTAAAAATTTTCTGTGATCATTTATAGATCAAATTTATACAATTTGAAATCACTTTGAAACCCGGACTACACTAAGTATTTCGCATTAAACAAACAACAACATCTGATGATAAACCATACATTTGTATACCTAAATATTACATTTAATATAAAAACTATGGTTTATTATATGTACCGTATTGTATACTAAATTCCAATTGCAGTTAATATAATTAATAACGAATGCACTTCTCGTCTCAAACTATCTTCAGCTTTGAAATAATTTTCAACTTTTGAATAATTTAAGCACTTCAAGAATTTTTCCACATGTCTCGCATCAAATGAAATTGGAAACTCGATACAGATCGAATAAACTTTCATCCCATCGCATCGGCACCAAGTTGTGATCCATCTTTTTCTTCTCCTCTCTTAACTTTCATTCCTATTACTTGGAAAATCTACAAAGTTGTAAAAGAAATCTCCAAGGCCGATTAATCTTGATCTAGAATGATATGCTCTTTGTTCGGTAAACTCTAATAAATTGAAGACTTCTCAAAACTAACGCAGTACCATCTTTATAAATACTCCAAGGAAATAGCCCTGAATTCTTTCTTTGTTTCATTTTCACCCTTTTATTCAATTAATCTAAAAAATTTTCTTGAAGCTTAACGAAGCAGAGGATTTACTATCAATTACAACTAACTGAATTGGAAGGACAGGCCAAGTCTCTTGCTCAGAGTGTAGTTGTTGGCAACCCCCTTACTCCCGATTTTCCCAAGTCTCTTAGGGCTTCTTTACCCCCCCCCCCTCTCCCCTTCTCCTCTCTTCTCTTTCTCTTTCATGCCACTATTATCCTCATCAAATCCCTCTCGACTTTTCACTTCGTGAATCCACACCCTCGGCATCGAGGTCACGTGACAAAGCGCCTCTGCTAGAAGATAAGAAACAACCTCGTCGAGTATTTGCTACATTGGATCAAATTGAAATACATTGAATTAAAGTCATGGTTGGTTGCTCGGATTGCCCAAGTTTTGTTCACTTTACCAACACCTAAACTCTAAAAAAATCAGTGGCATCAATTTTTATCCACACAATAAATCTCACCTAAGTATGCGAATACTTTTTTTTTTTTAGTTTTTATTAGATTTTTATTTCAAGTGAAAATTATAACTCAATTTTAATTTTGAACCGCTCATTAAAAAAATTGTCAACGTGTTTTTTGAAACTCAACGATTCTTAAATGTGTATACATTTTTAAGCAAGCATTTAACCTCCTTTTTATGAAATTAAATGAAAACAATATAAAAACCTTGTTCTCCATGAAATGTGGAATAATCTCGTTTCTGGAATACCGCGAATATGAAATTCTGCGAGATTCGTTTTTAAATCTGGAAAATGCTCGTCACACTGACACTGAGAAACATATAACGATCCGGTACAAGAACAAAAGGTAAAACATCCAAAAAGAGCGTTATTCAGCGAGAAACGGAATAACGCGCCTGGTGTGTGCGCTTGGGAGTGAATGCATTAAAAGCTTTTGCGCGTTTGCAATCGCCGAGTAGGCAAGGCATGGCTTGTCCGTAACACAATCACCTGCAACATTATTGTGTTTCACGCTAGGAATCTTCAAGTCAAAGGCAATCCTATTTTCCTCCTTGCAATTAGTACAATTAATTTCAGTCCGATTATGCGTATTAGTTTCACGGCTTTCAGTCGTTCGTAATCCAACATAAATTCGCTAACGTTTACGTACAATGTAGAATATGTATGTCCCTAGAAATACTACATTCATGTTTCAAAAACCAAGTATTCAAATTACGTTTTATATTCAGTTGTATCTAAATAGTTACAGTCAGTGTCACAACCGAGTAGAAATTGTACTAGATCCTAAGTTGGGTTCTGACTACTTTGTCCCACTTTTATTAGGGCCATATTAATGCCCTAGTATTTATTATTCATTAATATATTATGAACTGTAAGTATAAAATAATTTTGAGATAGAATTCAGCAATTCTGATATGTATCCAAAGTTCTTAAACATTTCATTGTTTTAAAAACTTTTAAAATTTGTTTATCGATTTGAATCCATTGACATTTTCTTTCATTCCTTAAAATTCTTAGTGATCCCTTTAAGTATTTTGAATTCTTTAAACGCCCATTAAATTCCATAAAATCCTTTCAAATTCATAAAAATGGTATTTTCCGTAATAAAACTCCCAGATAATTCAGGGTTTTACAGATTTTCGAGCCTTCCAGAGGCGCGTTCAGGTTTCCCACCCGGTTGCACCTCGGGTACTGCGTCCTTTTCTAACAAATCGAAGTTTCAATATGTAAGAAAAGGACGCAATACCCGAGGTGCAACCGGGTGGGAAACCTGAACGCACGCCAGGTGAATAGACACCCTGATTAAATCTAACGTGTTATTTATGTAAATATTGTTGGAGTACAAATCGATTTCTGGGAATTATATTTATAATTGTATTTTCCGAGCAGTTTAGCTGTTTGCCTAGTTTCGCAGAATTGTTAGCTTTATCCTAATTTGGTCTTTTCACGGTTTGATTATGAGCGTTTGATTGCAGTTTAAAGTTGATCGCAGTTCCGTAGTTCTTTTAGAAAGTTCTGAAGATAATAGTAACGATTTGATGAATTTAGATGATGAATCCTTGAGAACACAAAAACAGATGTTAGTATGTAAACAATGCGGGACTCCGCGTGCTCAAGTGGTTATATTATAAACCGTAATTGTTTATTGTTGTTAGTATTTCTTCCATAGTGAAGTTTTCATTTATCTCTGAGAAAAAGTTGCTGCTGTGGTTGAAATTTGCATTCAAATCCTTGTGGAACTTGTAGAAAATTGCTCTCCAATGGATGGTGTTGATTAAGGGCTTGAAGTTTCTAGAGTAAGAAAATAATTGTTGGGATAAATTCTAAGGTTGAAAACGTCGGATCAAGAGGAGGCAAACATCTAGAGGGAAATGCAATTGATAGTAAGATGGATGGATGACTGTATAAACCAAAACGGTTAGCGGAAATCGAGACTCCGGGATTTATGCGGTGGCATTAATATGCAGCGTTGAGAATTTCAATAGAGATTCGCCAGTTCGCATCGTCTGCTAGTTCTGTGACCGAACAAACCGGTGATCAATACTTTTGCCCCCGTCTCCCTTTTCAGTCCTCTCTAGCTCTCTTGTCTCCTTCCTTCCTCGCCGGTGACTCCCTTAATAGGATTGCAAATCGGCCGAATAGACCCTGATGCATAAGTTTACCTATGGCAGTCTCCTCAAGAGTCAAATCAAATTCTACTCAACCCGGGAAAATAAATTATAACCCTTGTTCAGGGACGATGCGATCCACATCGAGAGCGGGATTCTGCCTGGCACACCGGAAGTAGTCTGCGGTACGAGAATAAGTCACTGAGATTGAAATCTAGACCACGTGCCGCAAAAATGACGTTGAAAGATCGGAGAGACTGAAATCTGAGAAATATTCGATAAAACGGATTTCCTTATTTATGTTAGGTACATCATACGTGCTCGGTAAAATTGTGTAAAATAAGTATCAAATAAAAATATGATGCCAATTCTTTTAGAAAAGTTATTACTTTGCTTTGTTGTAGCATCATGTTTATGCATGATTGAGCAAACTTGCAATTTCGATATTTTCATTCTTGTCTGGTTTATTATTCTTCTTCGTATTATTCTTGCGTGGTTTTTGTAGTTTTGTGATTGTATCAATGGGCGTAAAATTGCGCTTTTGAAATCCGTTAACATTTCTTGAAGTTCCATGAAATATTTTAAATTACTTATTAATTATCATGAAATGTATTTAAATCCCTTGAAATCCTTTGAAATTCCTGAAAATCTGATTTAATCTTTGAAATCCATGAAAATTCTGAAATCTTTCTAAACTCTGTGAAATGGAATT
>JAUESH010000024.1:12180963-12207637 GCA_032275165.1 Synergus magnus
GAAATCCTTTCAAATTTTTGAATATTATTTAAAATCTCATAAATCCTTTTAAATCTTTTTGAAATCTCTTAAAATTCTTTAAAATCCTCTAAACCGCTTTAAATCGCTTGAAATTAATTAAAATCATTAAAAATGTTTTGAAATCTTGTGACATCTCTTGAAATCCCCTCAAATTCTTTAACATTATTTTAAGCCTCTTGAAATCTCTTGAGAACATCTAATTGAAAATAAAAAATAAAAAAATTGACAATATGAAAGGAAGTTTATTCAAATGTCAACATTTTCAAATTAAAAGCTGGCAAATACAAAACTTGTGGAACTAGAACTGTAGACGGGTATAATGATCAAATATTGAAAATGAAAAGTTTGCGGGCAATTCTGTGGAGAAAAGTTGATGAAAAATGGGTAATTTCCAGTTTATACGTCTGGGCGTGTTTGTTTCCAGCAACTGAAAATAGTTCTTAGGATCTTATCGCTTCTCGGTCCAGAACCGTCTCATTTCCGTCGACCCTCCAGCGACAGGATTTGTCGAGTGGAAGCATCCTTGCAAAGCTTTCTCATTGAAGAAAGTCTGCCGACTCAGGGTCGCTTGCCTGAAAGCATCCCGTATGTATCCGCGAAGTCATACTGAATTTCGTGTGTGCTAGACGTCCTTTCGCATATGCACGAATGGACTATTGAGGTGCACTTATTCGAAAAAAGGAGGATGAAAGTTAGATAGAGGGAAAAAACCTCAAATACAGTTCGAAATACTAAGCGAGAAATTTTATATCTTGGATCAATCGTAGATAATAGCCAGCTTACTAATTTATTATTATAGAACTAGCAACATTATTATTCATCCGCCGAATTCATTAGACATCTCTTAGAATATCTTGAAATATTTGGAAATCCTCTAAAATCTTTTGAAAATCGTTCAAATCCCAGGAAATAAAAAAATATATTTGTAATCTTTAGAAACGCCTTGAAATCCCGTAAAGTACCTACAATTTCTTTTTAATACTTCGGACTCGTCATAAGTCTTAGAATCCGTTAAAACACATTGAAATCACGTAAAATCTTTTGAAATTCTCTGAAATTCCAGCGAAATTATTGGAAATATTTATAAGCTCACTGAAATCTCATTAAATCTTTTGACATTTTTTATGATCCTACCTATCAATTCTATTCAAACTTTTTTTTTTCTTGACATAAAGTCCCTGGAAATTCTTTCTAATCCCTCGAAATCATTGAAAATCTCTTGAAATCTTTTAAAATCTTATCAAATCTATCAAATCATCTATAATATTTAAATAATATAAACAAACTAACATAGGTACTAAATGTCAAACTTTCAAAGGGAAAATAAACTGTCGCATCGACAGAAAAAAATCACGAAACATAAAACACGCGCTAAGCGAGCGGAAACATAAAAACTTCAATGTGGAAAGAATAAATAAATGAATGAATCTATCGTATTTATTTTATTATAAGCTTTAGATGCTTTACTTTACTTTGCTTATTTTATTTTACAATGTTAAACTCTCATTGACTGCATGGAATCTCATAATGTCATATATTTTCCCATATATGTTTTCCCTCCTGCCACTTGGAAATAGTTTGTCTCCAATTAAATTAACGTCCCTCTAGCATTAACACTATTTAACTAGTACTCGTGGTAATGAAAATTTTAAACTTGATGAAACTTCACAATATAAAACCACAGATTTCGCAGCAATGACGAAGGTCTCAGTTATGGTCAGACTCTCCATTATGATAGCACAACATTATAGCATACAGCTTTGGTTTCTGCGTAGCCAGGAATTTCATTATCATTTTAGACGTCGAGGAAAGCAATTATTGGAAATTTAGTTTGTCCGATGGTCAGCGAAACGCCTTCAACGACCCACTCGCCCTGATGCAAGTTCCAAAGTAGACTCGATTTCAGACCCATTCACTCGCGTTTATTCACCTTTATTAGATAAAGGTAGGTTTTTATTAAATCTGCAGTAAGTAGTGATGTTTTTGAGAGAGGTTTGACAAGAAAACAACAAGATCGATATTTTTTCCCGCCTATTAAGAAAAAAGATTGATCTTGTCCTGAAAGTGGTATTCATGTCAAGAGTCTCGAGATGCCGAGTAAGATCAAGAAATTCTCGTAAAATCGTGTAAGCTTTTTAAAAATTGTAGTAATACAATTTAATAAAGGTTATAAACATAGGTGTGAATGATACTTGTGTAAAAAATTGAAAGGCAAAACAGTATGTACTTAAGAAAAGTAATGACCGGGTAAATTTATGTAATTTACGAACAGCCCCCAGCAAGTATAATGTACTACAATATAAAATGATCTTTTAAACATTCTAGGACCAGTTTTAACTTTCTAGGTCAAGTTAAGCCTGAGATGGATCGATGTTTATGAACATTTTTACGTTTACGATCCCAAAAATATAAATGTTTAATGACATTCATAAGTCAAACATTTCAGTTTTATACTGTTTAAGTGAAAATTACATACAGAGTTTAGAATTTATAGTTTAGAGTTCATAATACGGAATATATATTCTCAAAGCTATTACTGTTAATCCATAAAATAGACACATAAAGGACATGATGCTTTCATATGTGAAAGATATAATGTTACAGATATTGCTGTGACATTCATTGGCTGGGTATATACATATTATCTGAGCAAAAATGTGACATTGCCTCGCAATAACCGTAAAATGATTTAATCATTTAATTTTTAATAATCAAATTCATTCGAATTTTTTTTAATTCCTCAAAATTTAATTTAATATTTTAATATCCTTTAATGTTCCTTAAAATTCCTAGAATATCTATCAGATTTCTTAACATTTTTTCAAATTGTTTCAAATCCCTTGAAATACCTCAAGTTCCAATATATCTGTTAAAATTCCTCGGAACTCCAAGAATCTTTTGAATTCCTTTGAAATTTCTAAAAATTCGATGTAATCTCTGGAATTCATTATAAATTCCCTAAAATTCCTAGAAATTTTATATTTAAACTATTTTTTTTTTAATTCCTAGACATTTTATAAAATTTCTTCAAATCTTTTAAAAATCCTTTTGAAATATTTTGAAATGTCTAGAACTTCCATGAAATCTCTTGAAATTATTGAAAATCCTGAGAATAAGTAATGAAGAGATAAAAGAAAGGAAAGTTGTTCTAATTCCCTAAAATATTTCTTGAAGGAATAAAAAAACGAAAAACACTATAGAAAGGAGATTAAAAGTAGCCTTAAGGTAACTCGACATATCAGTTTAGTTTATGATAATCCGCATTAGTTCAATCCACTTTACTCGATTTGGTTTAAGTGTCCTTTACTATATATATATATAGTGGACACAAGCATTTGTATTTAGTACGTGACCGTTTCCGTAACAGTTTGTGAAATCGTGCGTCGAAGTGTACGTGAGAAATTTCCATTTTGTGAGGCAGCTAGAATTCAGAATACTATAGGCTAAAAAAATATATTGTAATAAATATAAAATAAACATAAGAGAATAAAATAGAATGCTAGAAAGCGTCTTTACTTTTGAAGAGTGTTGAAAAACTTTACAAGACAAGGGCACTAGATCAGAGAAGATGAGATATGCTTCTAAGCGGACCTGCATTGACTATTGCATATCGGTTTATCGATTTGTCACTAATGCTCCTTCCTCTTGGCGAAGTCTGCATAGATGCAGTGCATTATGTACAGCTATCCCCTCTAGGTATCATATAGAGCATATGAATGTCCCTCAGTTCTGCATATCTCACATATAACTTAAAGGGTGATCGCATTGCAGGCATCCGCCACTCACCTTTTCATTAAATTCCAAATTTTATGATAGAACAGTCATTTTCAAAATTACAAGATTAAAATTTTAATCCCTCGTTTTAAAAGAAGGGATTAAAAAGAAATTTTAGGTACTTTTTTTAAATGAGAAAGAGTTTAAAAGATTTTTACAGTTTTCCAAGTTTATAAGATATTTATGTTCTCAAATATTGAAACATTAACCATTCCTCATAGTACATATAAACTTGTTTATTATTCATTTCATTCAGTTTCGAATAGCATCAACAAATTAGAATTTGGCCATAATTTAGTAAAACAATCACGATTTGATAGTTACATTTGATAGGTTGACTTTATGGTCAATTAATTGTCACTGTGTCATGAAATAGTAGTTTATCATCAAACTGCCATTGAATTTGTTACATTAATGATCATCTTCAATTTCTGTAGGATGACTCTAAACATTCAAATTACTCTAAACATTCAAAATTCAATACTGCTCTGAATATGAATTTCACATAATTGTTAATGACTGTTATGTAACTGTAATCATAATAATCTCTAATTTTATCATTCTCTTATCTTCATTATTATAGTTTCTGAATTTTGAATTTCCTATACAGCTCCATTGTTAAATTAATTATTCAATAAACAAGTTAATGTGATTCGAGCATATATACTAGTCGACAAATCATTAAAGTATATATAATTATCAGATTATTATTTGCTACGTAATAGTAAATAATTTACCATGAAGAGATAATAAATTTCTTATTTAAAAGCCATATTGCACTCTTAAAAATATCTGTTAAAAATTTAATGATTTTTTCGTTCAAGTTCCTTTAGTCATAGTTCATGAAATGTTTAAACTATATTTAAAGAAAAATCTATTGTAAAATCGCAGCCGAAAAAATTCGCATAGAATTTCCATCCGAATTTCACGTGGAAATAGACGTGGAATTCCCTGTGGATTTTTTCATCTGAGATTACAATACATTTTTACTGTAATGTGTTGAAAAATCACAACAAATTTTTGCAGTGCGGAATACACTGAACATTTCGCATATGCTCTTCTCTAAAGCATGGGAAAAATTGCATTTTTAAATATTTTTGAACGTTCCAAGCATCTCTTCAGCCTATGTGTGTATGTTATAAATGCACACATATGTAATGATTTTAATGGTCAACCTATTTAACTGAACGACCTTCGAAACGAGGGAAAAGTTGTATTACCACGAGAACAAGTTTGGAAATGCGTTAATCGAGTTTTCAATGAATGTCAGTCCAGAAATCGTGGGAGTTTAGAGCGGATTTACGTCACAATTGGTGTATCGTGTGGAGTGAACATGATGTCGCTCACTTATTTGTTTATACAGAGAAAATAGAGTGAAATAGTGGAAAGAGCTTTCAAAGCGAACTTCACATTGCAAACATTTAATAATAGAGAGAAGACTAATATAAAATACGTATGTATGTAGATTAGAAAGTTGCGAACTAAACATATATTATAACGAATCATATATTTTTTTTTAAATTAATTAAAACTCAGGTGAAGAAAGTTTTTTCTGTTTAATTAAAAATGTCGGTTCGATTTATTTGAAATATTAAAGCATATTTTTATAAGTAGAATAATGTAGACATAATAGCAAATATTCGCAATTTCTCATAATTTTTCATTAAGGACGTCGGATCCAATTTCTAAAATCAAAATTCGATTTCCTCATTTTACTCAACAAATATTATAATCAGATACTTTTTCACTCAGCGGTACTCACTTTTTAAATAGATTTATGGGAACAGAACGAAAATACTTACTTTTTATACTTTTTTTTAAAATCAAAAGATCGAATTTTGAAGATAGATTTCGAATTTTTCGTTTCGTGCAAAAAGTGTTCAAATATTTCTTCGCTGTATAGACAAACTTCTATTTTAAAAAAGAGTAGTGTTTTAGAACGAAAAAATATCCAATTATATAATTTATTAATTAAAACGAAGAAATCTAATTTTGAGATTATATTTCGGACTCTACGCTTTGCGCGAAAAATTTGTAGGTATATATTTTTTTCGCTCTATAGGCAGCTTTCTGTTTCGAAAAACAGTATGTTTATAGAACGAAAATATTTAAATTTAATCCATCAAAATAAGTTACTCTTGGAAGCCTACCTGAATTATTTGAAATTGTTTATTTTGAAGGTTAAAGATGTAAAGTTAAGTCCAGTCTTATAAATCTAAAAATGCAGTTTAAATCTAAAATTCGCTTTGAAACGTAATATAAGACATGTTCAACATATTTTGTTCAGAAACAAGTATCACGCAACCTCTATTTCAATTAAAAACTCCCCGAAAACTCATTAGCCTACCCATCATCCCATTCAAATCTTCGCGCCACTCCACCGCTCATTAGCGCATGCGCACTTGCTCTTCTCTGATAGGTGGCGCCAGCTGGCGCTGCGCAACTCAGCAGCGCCTCAGCAGGCAAGCAGAGTTGCGACTATTCGTACGCGTTCCGTCGAAGTGGTGCAGTTTTCTTGTGTCGTGTAGAGTGTAGTGCTTGTTTTCGACATTCACCCTTCGAGTGAAGTGCACATGAAGCTATCTGCGTGCCAGGCCGATGATTAAGGAGTGCCTTTAGGTAATATTTTATCAAAATTTCATTTCTCTCCTCCGATCGACCGACACGATGCCCGGTGTTGCCACCATAACTCTCATTCACACCACACGCCGCCGACATGTGAGCATCATCGGCTTCGATCGACCCACCAATTCCAACCTATCTTTACTTCTTTTTTTTCCGACGCAACCCCTCAAAAAAAGAAAAAAAAACCCGGCTTCCGGCGTCGTTTTTCCAATTTTCTTCTAGCCTTTCTCATTTTCGCTTAACCGACACTCGCGGAACGACGTTCGCCGGGAATTTAGTAAAAAAAAAAAATATTCGTCGCCATCGGAAGTAAATTTGGTAAATGCTTTGTAAATGTGATTTTTTAGGTTAGATTCAAGTGCCAATAATGATTGAGTGCAAGTGTTGACTGTCGGATAGGATTCTAATGCTCCATTTTAAATTCGCAATTGTAGCTAGGAATTGATTTTATTATCTGAGTTCTTCACTTGGAACTCATTTGCATCCTGCAAAATAAACCAGTTTCGTAGTTTGGATTTGGCATGGTGTGTGACTCGGCGGGTAAATACTCGGACGGTTGGAAATTTCCTTGAGAATTGATAAGTTTAGTTGGGTAGGAGTCAATGCTCGCAGCGAAGGAATTTTCATGATTAGAAAAATTTTCTGTGGCTTGAGCACACGAAAGTAGGAATTGAAACTTTCACTGTAGAATAGAGATATTCGTAGAGAGCTCGTTATCGCATTATGCGTCGCAGAATTATTCTACGTAGGTACTACGTTAGTATTTGGCATCCGTTTTGTTATCTGACCCCGAGGAGAAATAGAGTTGAAAATTGTGTAGGTATAATGTATAGGGACAGCACGTTTTAATAAATCGTTTTGGCTTTGGGGCAGTAACTGCGATTCTAACCTCATTTTCGACTAAAATTAATACGAATTAAGACTTTTTGGAGTTACCAAACTGCTCCAAATGTTAGATTTTTGTTCGAAAAAATCTTGCGTTTCAAAATGCGAATAATCGAAAAAAAGCGTAGAATTATCATTCAAGTCGAACTGCTTTTTTGAGTTATATATAAAAATAGTTATTACAAATTTGCGCGGGAACTTTGAAGGTATATATAAATTTTATTCCTTTTTATTCAATTTTTTTTTCTCATGTGATAAATCTAATATATTTTTTTTTCGTTTTCATAGAGAAGAATATTTCACAGCATCATCTGCCAATTTTGCGTTGACTGGAATGGGACGAGAGCAGCCAAAGCCATTGCCTTTATTGAGAGCTTGCAGCAGAAAATGAGCATGATTTTTCTTTCATTTTTAGATAAAAGTGTGCATTGTTCTGTAGAAGAAAAGACGCTCTATTTCGGCAAAAGCGACAGAAATTCGCAACCACTCTTCTTCCTTGTCAATTGCTCGGAGCCTCCAATTTATTCGAATCTGTCAGATTGCAGGATTAATCATTGAACTCCCGCGACCTTCGCTCCAAATTCCAGTTTGGCTTATTTTTTCTAAGGGCCCACTTATCTGATTGAATCAAATTGATTAATTCTGAACACAAGTGGGGATAGCTTGACTAAATCTTTTAGATTATATGACATTCTAAACAATTTCGACAAAAGGATAAAAAGTCTAGTTTCTTGGAGGAAAAAGACTCGCTTGCAGTCACTTGTACGAATGTACGCGCGTTCTCAATTTTTTCTTAATAACAGTCATAGAGAATGTAGTGAGGACTAAGTAACTCATTTTTTTTTTGTTGACTGAAAGTTTTATTTCGCACGAGTGTACAACTCGTACAACTGTACAATAGA
This sequence comes from Synergus magnus, assembly GCA_032275165.1. Taxonomy (NCBI): domain Eukaryota; kingdom Metazoa; phylum Arthropoda; class Insecta; order Hymenoptera; family Cynipidae; genus Synergus; species Synergus magnus. The sequence goes on from JAUESH010000024.1 coordinate 12,189,171, forward strand.
CCAGATGTTTGTCGGGCGCTTGCACTTTGCAGGCAGGTCGTCTCCCCGGCTTCTGGAGCAAGAGCAAATGCAGGATGGGAATCGTTCTTTACTCGCGATTTCCAGACAGCATACTTGCACACGTAGCATTTGTATTGTGTGTTCATATAAGTGCACATACGTTCTTTAGAGTACGTTCTCTGCCTCTAACGGACCGACCAGCTCCTTCTCAGTGACGGATATACGAAGGGGGAGTTCCTCTTTGTTCATCACGTGTTCCCAGCCTCGGGGCTATAGTTAAAAAATACTCCAACTTCCAACTAGCCCCTTGTCACCTGCTTCAATAATCTCGATTTTATCACTTACACCCACTTCTAATCATTTTCAGGGGAAGGGCCTTATCCACAGAATTCTATTCTTCTTTTTTTTAAATAATGCAGGCTCCAAAGTCTTTCCTCTGTTTTCCCCTCCTTTTTTCGTTTTTCATAATAAAATTCATCTATTTTGTTAAAAATCAACTGTTTTATCGGTCAAAATTTGAGGGTTTTCAAATGATTTTTAGGAATTTTGAAAGATATACCATAAGATGTGTAAGAATTTTAAGGGACTTCATGTCTAGAAATTTTAGAGTAAACCGTTAAAATTTGAGTTCATTAATGTACGACGTTTAAAAACTGATGTTAGTCGCAAAATTCGGGCGTCTAAAAATTCGGCTCCTTCTAAATTAGAATTGTTTCAATTTTGGATACTTGTCAAATTGAAAAGTATAACGTTTGACCCAGTTAAGTTTTGTGAGCCATTATTTTTAAACTATTAAAATTAGATACTTGTCAACCTGAAAGCTATTTAATTTAGTTTCCGTTTGATGAATAGCTTTTTATTGCTTTTGAAAGTATTTAAAAAAAATATATTTTAAATATCTCTGAATTGAACGGTTAAAGATGAAGATAGACTGATTTACTTTTCAACAAGCACTCATAATTCAGTAGAACGGTTGTAATTACTATTATGAGGTTGAAAAAAAATCCTCGGTGGAATGCACTTCTCGCGATACATACGTCTTTTGCCTCGTTCACCGTGAACCAGGTGCGATTTGCCCCAGTGAACGCTAAATCTCCGCCAATGAAATTAGGCCATGATCTGGCTTCTCGCATGAAATTAATTATTATTTTCCTATCCAAGAATAACCATCTGACTTTAAAAAGCTACTTTATTTTCTTTTTAAAAAAATGCTTTAAACATCTTCACAGAAGTGAGCAAACTTTTTCCGAGTTTAAAAAAAAAAGTAACTTCGCCGTAATTTGAACTTTACATTTCAAACTTTTTATATGTACTTAAATTAATTTTAAACTTTACTTCCAGTTAAATAAATTAATAATAAGATGTAATATATAAAATTGAAAATCTAGTTTCTCTCATGAAAGTAATTCAAACTTAAGTCTCGATTATTATAATAATATGCAGAATAATAATAGCTCTCGGTTTTAAAGACTCGAAGAATTGTTTTTTAAAATGAATGCATAGCATAAGTATAAACTACTTTTCCTTCCATTACAAATGCGGAGCGACAGTTATTCGCACACTGGAAAGAAAAATATCTCAAGGTCTACGTGAAACTATAAAAATTTCTTAACTTTTATAAATGAACACAGACAATTTATCTCGACGAACTGTCGACTTGTAACAGGTTCGCTAATCCTTCAGTATACGGGATGTTGGGAATAACGACTTCGGGATTCTTTTCCAGTCCTTTCTAGTTTGTACTCGGAACGATACCGTTAATTCTCGATATCTTCCCCTAGTTTTGCCATCAAACGAATTATCGTATTCAAAATAGGATAAGTGAATGTTTTAGTAAAAATATTCTTTTTTTTTTTTTTCAAACTTTAAAACTAGAACAAGAAAATATTGCAATTTAAAATTCCCGCCATTACCTCATGTTTAAGCGTGGGTACGTCTTCCGGTAGAGAATATTCTTGGTTACTAGAATTTTATGAGAATGTTAAATTTTGAGTTATAAGCCCGAAAATGATTCCTATTTTTTTTAAATTTCCCGCGTCACCTGTTATTGACCAATAAGGAATCGGGTCCACGCATTTCGAGATATTTCGATATCTTCGACTTCCGATGTTTGTCCTTTTTAGAATAGTAGTAAAGTTTATACAGTATTATGTAAATACTTTATCAAAATGAACCAAAAATACAATTAATGAAACTAAAAAAGTAAAAAACCAAAACAAGTTTTTTAATTATTATTATTTCAACTCTTTTAAAATCATTTAAACATTTTTTGAAATATTTTAAAAATTATTATCTTTTTGTAAATCTTTTCAAATCTTAGAAATTTTATTAAATTCACTTGAAATCTTTGGAAAGCTTTTGTAAATTTTGTAAAATTTCCTTAAATTCCATGAAATTCTTTTTAAATCTTTTTAAATCCATAAAAATTTGTTTAGTCACTTGAAATCTTAGGATTTTCAATTTCGACGCGAACTTGAATTTGCAACATCGAAATATAAGATGAAAAGAGGATGTGTTTATTTTTAACTGAAATATTTTCTTTTTATTTGCAGTGCAAAGACTGAGTCTACCTGGGAGCGCTTAAGGAGCACCTCCCCCGAAACCCCTCCAACCAAAATCACTCGCCTAACCTTCCCTTGTCCTCCTTATCCTCCTCCGATCCCCCTCCTTCCGCAAAATCCACTAAAACCTCATCCCACTACAATCGCATCCACACCCTCGACATAAAAAAAAAACAAACATGGACGGCATGGATAACAACAAGCCGGTGTTGAATGATGACCCGTCGGTCACATTAACCATCCGCCTGATTATGCAGGGCAAGGTAAGCTCATCTCATTTTTTTCCCCTGTTTTTTCTCCCCAACTAATTTTAAGCATCAAGTGGGGTGCAAATTATTATAAATACACGAGGTCAAATTAATTATGGGTCATCTTGATAAGACTGTGTTTCTTCTCCGAAGAAGTCGTTATATTCTCGTTTCTATGTGAGTAAGTGAAATATATGACACATTCATTTTCCACGAGGCTGCTAATTGACGCAGATATGCTACTGCAGATCACTAACGAAACGGGATCAAAATTAAAAAAACCTGTTTAGAACCTGCTTGACCTATTTAATAGAACTTATTAGAAGAATATTAATTCTTATTTATTTTGATTCTAATTTATTTTATATATCTTGATGAAGTCATCAGAGGTTGTTATGTATTCATCTTTTTTTCACTTAATTTGAATTTCGTCACCTATTTCATTTATTTTGACAATTTTTCCTTTTTTTTTTAGTTGATTTAAATCTTATTAAAGTTTTAAGTACATGTGTATCATAGGAGCAAATTTAGTTTCTCCTACTTTACGCTCACAATAATAAATATTTTTTGCTAAAACTAAGCCATTTACCTCCATTTTGTACAGATAGAGATTTTACGTTTGCAATAATGAATATTTTTTTATTGAAACTAGGCCACATACTTCCGTCTGTACGAAAAAGAGACAAATGGTCTAGTTTTACCAAAATATATTTATTATTGCCAGCATTAAGGTGGCGAAACTAAATTTGCTCTTAATGGTAATTATCACATGCCCTTAACGTCCAAAATATAAACTTTAACAGGATATTTCTTAGAGTTTCACTAAATCGAAACCCAAGAAACCTTAAAAAAATCCACAAATTCAAAAGAATCAATAAATTTTAAATTTAGTCAATGAACAAAATTTGGGCAAAGCAAATTTTTCGTTTGAATTTGCTCGAGTTTTAAATAGTCTTTTGGGTTTCAATCTAATAAAATTCTGACATTGTTTGTTATTGGTTATATTTATGAAGTTGAGAAAGATTTTAAGTGTGAATTGTAAATGAAATTTGATTTCTTCATTTAAATTTTATTAAACTGAATTGGAGGTATAAGTTTTTTGTACTTTTAACCAAATTTTGTACTATTTGTGTTTGTTTTATTTTTCTATGATTTCTTTCATTCCAATTTATTGAGATGATAAGTTTATTTTATACACACCTCGACAAACTCAAAAAAAAAAAAACTTTTTTTTATAACAATAGGTACTGTGATGATTGATTATATGTTCTACATTGTGTTCACGTATTCGTTCTAGTATTGAGTAATACATACAGATATCTTTTCATTTATATGGAGATCTCTCTCCGAAACTCGTTTGAATTATTAGAATTTATAATCCTCTAATTTTTATTATCTCCCGAATTTGGTATTCAAATATCAGTTTATTAATAATTAATCTGAGCTAAATGCAAATGATAATTATGTATGCTGAGGCTCTAGTTTCTCTGAAAATCAATTCGACTTTCAAACTCTTAGAAAAAATAACCAGAATAACAATGACTGACCGTATTTTTAATTCCTTTTATGAAAAGACGCTTTAATGTACTCTCAGAAGTTGTAATTCAGTCTTAAAGTTATTACCGAAAGAAAAGCAAATGTGACCAGGCAGGTTTGAGTGAAAATCTCTGACAGCTTGTCAAGTGAATCAAATCATGTCGAGTAAGATTTTCAATCCTAAGATATACGAAGTCTGAATTTTCGACCAAGGGAAAAATCTCTTCTGTATAATAGAACACGTCACATTATATTATCTCTTAATTCCTGTAAAATTGAATCTTCCCAAAGATGGATGTCTTTCGTGATAGATGAGGACGTCTAGATGTGCAAATGGTTCAATAGACTTAGAGTTAAATTTCCCTTACCTATAATTTTTGTTTAAATTTGAGTTCGGACTGACTAAAGTCGTTGGCATCGAAAAGTACAAAAAAGAACCTGATGATTCAGAAGTAAGTTCCTCTTGGCACGCATTCTAACCAACGGATTTATTATTGACTCGGGTCATGGATACGCGACGTTCCATACCTGCGCCTGTGTGGAGAAAAAGCTGACCGCAAACAGCTTCCGGGTATCAACGTTCCTTGCGAGGAATTAAGGAATTAAGCGTAACATTATACCTACCTACTAAAGCTTAAAGTATCCGCTACTTGCGTCTGTCTTGAGTAACTTCTTAAATGAAGCCAAGACGTTTAGAAGTTTTTGGCGCGAAACTTCCATTGCAGTAGATTATCATTTAATTGAATTTAATTAAAGCACCGCAGTAGTAATAGGTTCTGACAAAATCGTGATTTAAAAAAATGAATGAAGAAGAATGAGAATCGCGCTTGGAAGGTTGTAAAAGTAAATTGAATGCACTAGAGAGGTTTATTGTCCTAGTTTGGCAAACGTGATTCAGTTTTACTTAAAAGGTGGTGAGGCAAGTCGTAAAGTCAAAAAGACTCGAGGATAAGGAAATGCATTTTGCATCTTATCTGAATGAAATCATCATAAAATTGATTGCTGTCAGGATTGAAAAAGTTTTATTTCTCTATGTGATTAATTTTTTCTTCACTTTATATAGATTACTGAAGAGTTTGAGATTTTTTGCTGCTTTTGCTTACTCATAGAGGAATTGAACTTTGAATCGATTACAATTGAGATACATCATAAAATGAATGAACGCATCCAAACTTCTTGGCAGTGGTTTTCATTGTTTGTTTTAATTTTTTGAAAATGGTTAACATTTGAATAAATTTATGGATACCAGAAAAAGTAGGGGACCAAGCTTGTAAAACCAGAAGTAGAGATTTGTGAAGCCCCATCGTATTTGTCAGAGCGTGAAAAACGTGGCTATAATGAGATTTGACACGGAAGCACTTCGCACGACAGATAACCAGGGAGGGGTGGAAAAAGGGGAGGCGGAGAAGATCGAAAGAGGTGAAAAAGAAATAAAGGAAAGAGGGAGGACAAGGTAAGAAACCCTCTAACCGCCTCTGACGATCGTTCGTGGTAGGATCACAGAATAGAGGGTTGGTAAAACGAGGCGAAGGGGTTTTGTGGTATAAGAGTATCATTGAGATGTGCACAAACTTGCAATAATCTCAGTGTCACGCTTTAGCACCGATACTTATGTACACGTCTAGTAGAACGTGTCGGATGTCACGTGTTTCTTTCAGCATTTTTCTCGTGACATCGGTTTTGCGAATTTCCGTCGAGGGTTCGGGGATAAATCTTTGATTAAAATCCTAGATTCACATTATCTCATACTTCCTGATTTTTTATTTCGATTTTCTATCCAGAGCCTTCAGTCTAGAAGATGGATTTAATATCGATTTTACAATTTTAGCAATTTTTTAACGTCAAAAATTGAAAGCGCAATTTACATTTAAATTTCCCGCCATAATGAGTTCAGCTTTAGAGGTTTTGTTTAAGTGTGGCATTACGAATTTACAGATTCTGGCCGGAATTTCACTATTCATTTTTGATAGAAACTATTGCAGACTTCACATTCCGTACCCTATTCCCCTTTTCATTATCTTATTTTTTTTTGGGGAGGAATTCCTCTTTTTCCACCGGTTTTCAAGAAAATTCTTGTTTTTCACTTAAGAGGACCCTAAATTTTCTTTTGGTTGAAAATTGAAGTATTCCGTTGACAAATAATCTTTTCTGAAAACATTTCTTTAGAATTGAAAATTTTGTTGTAATACGGATTTTTTGTTTTTTTAGTTTTTTGAATTTTCTTTATATTTTTCGCTGAGGGACACTGGCCACGAATTATTTATACGCAGAAGCAAAAAGATGTAGGTGAAAATACTGTACCTTGAAAGCTTTGTGAGCACGTTTTTAATTTAAGTGACTTACAATTAGATATGTAAAGATTCTACTTGCATACTCAGCGAGTTTGTATTATAACTGATATAACGAGAACTTTTATTTCGAAAAATTCATTTGGGATTGAAAACGTTCTTGACGTTCTCTTTTATACATATTAAAATTTTTTTAGTATGTATTAATGGCCTAGTTTTAGTACAAAATATTTATTATTTATATAATATTTCCAAGCGTAAAAGGTTACAGGAGAAAGCACCTGATTTTTAAAATTACTAAATGATTATTTTATAGACATCGTTTCATTTGCTTAATTTTATATCATAACTTACATATCATAAAAACTTTTTGTTTACCTAAACAGGTTACTTGAAGTGAGTAGTCAATATTGAATATAAAATATTGAATGCTCACTTATTTTCTTATAAAATTAGATTCACTTTAAAAGAAAAGCAATCTAGTTTAGGAAGTAATTGCTCTTAAGAAATAAAATTTCATATTATATCTCCTTAAGAGAGAATTCAGCAATCTCTTGGCAATAAGAATCTTATTTCTTTATAGGAATCTCGAATTCAAACGACTTTAGTGATTATAAGATGATATAAAGTATGAAGAGCGGAAGAAAAGGTCTGATTAGAGATTTCTTGGGGGGATGCAGAAGAACGAGAGTAGATCAAAGTTCTTTTCATTAAAATTAGCCTTTCTTTCTTGAGAATGACAAAGGAATATATGCATCTGCTTTCTTCCCTCACTCGAAAATATTACTCGAGCAGATTGTGCTCTTAAGCGAGCTTTTATCGAAATTTACAAGTCAGGAAAACACTCTCCTACATTTATTCTCTGCGTGAATAAATTTTAATATTTCCATCTACAAATTGTTATAACTTGCTAATCAAAATAGCCTCGAGTTCTGTTATATCAAACGGAAAGTAATTGTATAAAATATTATTTATGTAAGAAAATTCAGTCAACTCGAATGTAGATGTTTCTATTCAAATTTTGAAATATCCAATTTTAGTAATCACAGGCCGTAGCTTTTTCACCTTTTTTTAAAATAAATAATAAATATTTTTTGCCAAAACTAGACCATTTACCTCCTTCCATTTGCCCTTAATCTCAACACGTTTATTTTCTTTAATAAAAGACTGGGAAAAATCGATTCGTAACATGTCAGGAAATAAAAAATGTAAAAAATTCTTCGTTACTGGGGGAATTGTAAAGATACAATTTAAAGTAGGTAAATGTCTTTTCTTTACCCTTGGAATTCAGGGAAAGTGAGGGGTGGTACGGGGATTAATACGTCTGGCCGAGTTTTTGGCTAGTTGCATTATGTCTGCGAGAACAGACTGGACTTTGGCCAGGGCCATCGGCCAGGCTTGATTCGAATCGCTGTTCAGTTATCGTTTCAATTATAAAAACCTTCGAAATTCGTAGCAGTCCTCGTCGGCATACTGCGATCATGTCGATTGGAGGTTTCCAAAACTTGAGGGAAACATAGACGGATTAACGAATCGATTCGTTTTCTCTTATTTTCTCTACCTTCCTCTGGACGAATTTATTTTAATCCTTGATTTATAGGATTATCGATTCTTCAAAAAATTTCTCTCGAATTACCGCAGTATTTTATTTCTTTCTACCTCGCCTTCTACTCTTTTTTTTTATGAAATATTCTTTTAGAAGCTTTATAATTATTTGCAGTTTTATTGAAGCTCGAGTCGAATTCGCAGTTGCAGTGATCAATAGTTTCGGTTCTCACGACTACAATTAATCATTTAATGGCTGAGTAATTTCATAAAATTTTCATACACTTAATGCAGATTGCAGATTCCTATCAACCAAAGATAGATTCTCTTGGGAAAATGTGTTTTATTTCATTCAGTGACGGGTAGAAATAGGAAAATCAGAAACCTGTCCAAAGTGGAATGCATTTCTAAGAAATATCAAGGTGCAATTTCTTTAATTCAGCTTCTTGTCTTTTCTCCATGCATATACAAGTGGAGCCTAAAACGACTTCTCTACTCTTCTTCTTGTCTTCTTACTTTGAGAAAATAGTTCTGAAGGATTTTAAAATCTTTTTCTAAATATTCAATTTGAGGTGGCTAAAAATTTAAGAATTTCCAGGGATTTTCAGATTCTTTGAGGGACTTCATAAGTCTACAATTTTAAAAGATTTTATGGAATTTTAAATTGTAAGGCATTTAAAAAGATTCGAAGGATTTTCAAAGATTTTAAGGGATTTTACAAGAATGCAAAATAATTTTAAAGTTTTCAACGAATTGTAAGAGGTTTAAAGGGATTAGAAAGTATTCTAAAAGTTTCATGGGATTTCAGAGGATTCTAAAAGATTTAAAAATAATACAAAAATTTGTATTTCCTTGTAAAATTTCAGGAGGAGGAGGTTTAAAATCTTTAATCCTATTTTTAATTTGTTCATGTTTTTCATCTATTTTGGAAATTTGTCACCTTTTCACCTTTTTTTTCAATTAATAAAGTTAATTCTTATAAAAAATTATTAACATTGGAATTATATAATTCCGGGTCCATTTGCCGTTTTGAACAAACTTTTCTAGATAGTCAAAATATTTTTATCGTCAAAACATTAGTAATTTTTCAGAATCACTTTAAATCTTCAAATTTCTTGGAATTTCTTAAAAGCAATTAAAACGTCTTAAAATATTTTAATATTTTGTAATCACTATTAAAGTCCCTTTAATTTCTTTAAAATCTCTAAAATCTTTTAAATAATTTTTAAATCTCTTAAAATCCCCTGAATTCAACTAAATTTTCTAGTATGTACTTCCGTTTTGAAGTTTTAGGTTTGTTTCAATTTTTGGTCACAATTTTTGACGAGGAAATGGGGAAATAGCCGAGAATTTTTTCCAGAAATTTGAGTGACCACCCTGAAAATGAAATATAAATATAGAAACAGCTTGAGATTTTGCTGGAGTATCCCAAAGTTCACTCAGATACTCTTTTAGTAGATAATTGTGTCTTAGTTACTTCATATTATTATTTTTTTATTGGTCTCGACTATTCGCGGTCTTCTGAATTCCAGTGGTCTGGACCGTGGTTAAATTATGGCCAGCAGCCAACCGGTCATCCCCTCTTAGAAATCGAGTTCTTACTTGTTCGTCATAGTCCAAAGCTGGTCATGTTTCTTACAGGATTGTTGCATCAAAATGAAATCCACGTGATTTAAATGAAATTCTCTCGTTCTCGTTCTCTTGAAATTGATTTTATCTTGTTTAGGTAGGTTTGAATCGCTTTGATAGCAGAAATAATTGCTCTCTAAGGAGACTCGAATCTGCAAGAATAACATCGCGATCTCGTAAATTTCACTAGGCAAAATAGTCGTAGTGTAACTTGATAATTGGACTCGGGCCAGCATCTTTCCTTCGCTACTTAGGCGTCTTCTTGTTTCGACTAAATTTGTTCTGGGTAGACATTGCAGATGCCGATCTTTGTCCAAAACTTATACATGTAATAATTGCGAATCATTTCCATAGAATGCTATTTCTAAGACTTTGAAAATAATCGGACGAGGAATTTCAATTGTAGAATTTCCTCGCTTATAAAAAATAAGTAATATTTTCATCTATATTTTTATTTAGGTGATAATTTGTTAAGTAATATTTTTAATGCTTTAAATTTTGAGGAAATATTTCGAGAATGAAGAATTCGACTTGTGGACAAGTTTTGATTGATAATCCCAAGCAGTGCTTTCGCTCTCGTTCAGAGATTGTATCGTTGGCACGTTCATGAGTTGTAGGTGGAGAAATATAGTCATTCACTGAAAGCTGCATAAATCTCGTTGAGGCTCAAGATTTTGACAGAGGCTCGTCTTTATTATTATGATCCAATAACGATAGGCATTCAAGCATTATATATCTACGAAAATTCCTCCATAAACTGGAAATTTAGTATTTAGAAATTCCGCGAAACTAGAAGCACTAAAAATATAACACCACATTCATACTCAGGAGTAGCTACTAACTTGAAGAAATTCGTCTTTTAAGAGATTCTCAATTAACCGAAGATGTTAGTTTCAATACTTTGGAAGCTAATTAATATCCTAGTTATTAGAGAGCTTTTTAATTTGTTAATTATAATCAGTCATCAGCTATTACCATTTTTGACCTATTTTCAATTTACAAAGTTAAGTCTTGTTAAAATTTTCGAAAAAAATCACCTTTCGACTTTTTTAAACGACAGTAGTTACTGTGATTACTGTTTTCCTTTTTAATTGATTTTTACTCACTCGGTGGAAATGCATCTTCAGAGTTTATTTGAATGGGTTATAGCCTGTTAAGTCAACGTTGACGGTTAGATGATATTTTTAATTGCCACACGCCCAACTGATTCTTGATGGTCGTATCATTTGTCAGAACCAGATGCTGACTCCGAAACCTTGATAAAGTCTTCTCTAAGCATTTTTATTTCACATTATTTTGTAGATAGCTTTGAAGTCATAGTTTAAAGTTTTTAGATAAAAATTCTGTTGAAATAGGTTTTGTTGAAATGACGAGACCTTTCCAAACATGAACCGAAGCTTATATTCCGTGTCAAAATTGAAAGTTGAGCAACGTGATGTCATAAATTATATTGATAGAAATATCGGTTAAAGCCGTCGTTTATGACTCGTTATGTAGTTCGAGTTTGGAAATTGGTAGCAAATAATGTAAAACCACTTCGACCCCGTTTAATTCTATCTTTGTCACTTGAGCGGGATTGGGTATGTATACAAAATCCTCTCGAATCAAATTAAGCTTTTTATTTGGCAGCTGCATTCTCACGAGGCTTCTCATTCGCCGGGCTTTTGAATTAATATTGCGGCAGAACATTCGTTCACAATTTCTGTTAGCTTATTTAATCCAGGTTTAAATAATTTATTAATCTCCTGAAAAAAAAGGTTACTCGTCTCTGTTGAAATTGAATGAGAAATTCGCATTTAATTCGATTTCAATTTTATAATCAAAGAATGTGAGGTAAAGTCTGGAAATTGGCCAAATTGGAATTGGATTCTGGCATTTTTTAATAATTAGACTCCTTCGATTACTGAAAGCTTTCGAGTTTAATTTCCTTGATGCTTTTGAAATCTTTAATTATTCTGCTTCGACTTTGAAAGACAAAAATCCGAGAGAAAAATCACTAATTTTCTTTAGCAATCGATCGCTTGGGCAACACTAGGGCAATAAATATAAACCTTCGTTGACGAAAGACCGGACGTCTACTAAATACTTATCTCGATATAGTCGTAAATTCCTCGGTGTGAGGAAAATACTAAATTAACAGCTAAAGGTTGCCTTTGTGAGTCGGGAACCTCCGAGAAAAAAGTTGAGGTAGTCGGTGATCAAACAGAGCTCTTGCTATTTCGATTTGACTAGAATGTGGACACAATCTATGTTTAGATGTGGCACATACCTAATGCACCACTGAGTCCGTAACTCTGACATTATCGGGGGTCAAACCATGTCAGAGAGAAGACTCGAGACCTGGCTCTGGACAAGAGTAACTACAGGGACAAGCAAAACTAATTATAGTTTTGTGTAGCGAGGTTTCCGTCCGTGGTCTATCAGCATTCGTCGCATCGCGGCAGAAACCGTCACTGACACTGCTATCCACTAAAACGAATTTCCTAGCACGCAATTTCTAGTAAATGTTCCAAATTCGCAGAACGATTCAAAGAAAATAATTAGGCGATTTAAATTTCGCGCCAAAATAATGTCAGTCGTGAAGTTGTTCGGGCGCGAAATTTAAATTTTAAGATTAGAAGTTGGAATATTTTACAGATTTCACAGACCAAAAAGCTCTCAAAACATGGAAAATGGAGTAATTTTGTTCACGAATTTTAGGGAATAATAGGGAAATGAATTCTCTTGAATACAATTAATACAAGTACATTTAATCTGAAACGTTTTTTTAAAAGATAAATATTTCACCAGAAAAGTTTATTTTCAATTAAATACTTGAATTTTCAACCAAAAAGATGGATGGTCAAAGAAAATTAATTTTCATCCCAAAATAGTTGAATTTTGAACCAAAAGCCTGATTTTAAGATAATATTAAAGTTAGTGGAATTCGTTCTTTAGAAAAAGTATATTTTAAATTAAAATCTATACTGAAATTTTATCTTGATCTATGTATAATACTTTGAGATCAAAACAGCTTGAAGGAATATTCACTTACTCGCAATATAGTAAATAAGTTTCCACTCATATTCGCTTTATATTAAGATCGAAATCTCCAGTTTCTTATTATTAATATCGCTTTGTTACTAAATGGGCTTTTCTTTGTTTCAGGAAGTCGGAAGTATCATTGGCAAGAAAGGAGAAATCGTCAAGAGGTTCCGAGAAGAGGTAATTATCTTCTTATTTTCCTACAATGCAGATACATTTATTTTTTAACTTTAATTGTAATGGTCTTTAAGGTAAGTGTGAGGGTTATCGGCAGCTTAAGACGGATTCCAGATTTCAAATGCATTATAACTATAATAAGAATAATTAAAACTTACAAAACGAGGTATCGAATAAACTAAATATTAAAATATATAACTATGTAAGTTATTAATTACTTATTAACCCATCAGTGTAAAAATTACAAGTTTAAAGTTGTAAATACAAAGAAGCTGGGGTTATCTCTTAGGTTAAAAGGGTTGTTTTTATTAATTATAAAAATCATTCACCTAAAAGATTTTGTCATTTAACGATAACCGGTGGAATGACGATAACCCTAACATTTACCTTACTCGCTTTGAATTAAAGAGAGCTGATTATTTTTCCCGGGATTCGTATAACGATCTTACATTTCTTAATGACCACCATTTTCATAACGACCGAGTATTGCAGAATTCAGAGAACTTTTTCAACTTTTTTTTTTTTCGAGGTTAATCCTTCTAAATTATTTACGGGATATAAATTGTGAAAGGAAAAGGCTCCACCTCATATTTCTAGATCTTTTACTTTTTCTGTAAAGCAAATTTATCTCAACGATAAAAGTTTATAAAAAAAAAATGATGACATCAGTCGCAGTACTAATTATGTAATATCTAATGAGGAGAAATTTTTCTTTTTTTTCAGTCCGGTGCGAAGATTTTGATCTCGGACGGAACATGTCCCGAAAGAATAGTGACGGTGACAGGGCCCACGAACTCTATCTTCAAGGCTTTCACGTTGATATGCAAGAAGTTTGAGGAATGGTGCTCACAATTCCATGATATCCAAGGTGGCGGAGCTGGAGGTGGCGGTGGTGTACCGAGACCACCGATCACCCTCAGACTTATCGTTCCTGCGTCCCAGTGCGGTTCACTTATCGGCAAAGGCGGATCGAAAATCAAGGAAATCAGGGAAGTGACCGGTGCATCGATTCAGGTAGCATCGGAGATGCTGCCCAATTCGACAGAACGTGCGGTCACCATATCTGGCACCAGCGAGGCGATCACGCAATGCATATACCACATATGCTGCGTCATGCTAGAGGTACGTCGTAACGTTGCGACGCGAAACGACATCCGCATCGAAGCACAGGACGGCACAGTAATGGTGATCCGAGGGGTTTTCCGACGTATGCTACGTACGAGTCCGTAACCACGATTCTTCTCGACCCCGTAGAAAAACAAAATTATACTTGATAAACGATCCCTTCTATAGTTCTATCCATCCAACACTGAAGTCAAAGCTAAAAGATACCTAGCATCAGTAGCATCAGATATTCCATATAAATTCTCTTGGGAACAAGAGCGCCCTCTCGAGAATTCTATTGGATGTTCAGTGGCGATCGAAGCGCCACGCATCACTAGAGGCGCCTCGATCGCGTCACTGACTCTATGTCAGTTAGAGTTTTAAAATTCTCGAGAACGAAAAATAGAGTGTTGCCAGATGGATGAGGCGCTTTCTCCGCAGATTTCGCCTCATCTCCCAATACAAAAAATCCCACTAAATTTACAAACTTTTTTTAATTGGTAAAATTAAATTAGATAGATGGATTATTTTGATTTCCTTACAATAGTTAATGTCAAGAACACAAGTTTTGAGTCTGGAAAAGTTTAAAAGTGTCAACAAATATCTTTGGTGTCAATGTGTTATTGAAAGATAAATTCGATTATCAAAGCAGATCCAACTTTAAACAGCTTTTAATGAAAGCCAATTAAATTTTTTTTTAACTGCAAAAAAACTACAATGTTTTTCCAGTAAATAATTTATTCCACTAAAAATTCCCACTGAGGGGACCAAAAAGCCCCAAAATCTACTGAGAAAACCACTGATCTGGCAACTATGACTTACCAATATACCCTTAAAATCTTTAGAAATCTGAAATCTGTGGGAGTTTTTTAAAATCTTTTTCGAATATTTTTAAATCTCTGAAAATCTCTTTGAAATATGTAGACATTTTTTGTATCAAATGCTTAAAATTAATCCTCAGATTATGAAATTCTGGAATATTTTACAGAAAATTTTTGTGTAAGAATATTTTCGTTCTCGAGAACATTTTCCGGAGAAGTTTCTCCTTCAAAATCTCTACTACGTCTAATAGAATTCTTAAGAATGACATCTTTTCTTTTGATAACTTGAAAGTGTTTAACGTTTAAACAATACGAATTAGATTTTTTTTTTTTTCAAAAATAAGCTTCATGTTTCAGATTTAAGAAGCTTGATTGAATTGAAAACATTTTAATCTTCAGTGTTGGAGCAACTTTAAGCAGTGCTTCCCAAACTTTGTAAATGTGAAATAAGACGAAGAGCAGATTGTTTAAAGATTATTGGAAAGCAGGAATAGAGAAGTTTAAAGACTCTGGGAGTTTTTCAATGTTTGGGAAACACTGGCTTGAACAAACAGCACTGGAGTGATCCCCCGTAGATTTAGAACCGACGCTTGAACGAACTTGTTCTCCTTTGCAAACGGTGTGTTATTTCTATTTTTCTTGTTCTGTCTCTATTTCCACCCAGAATCCCCCTCTGAATGACTCGGTAGAGAGCAGTACCTAGCATATGGCTTTATCTTTATACCCCCTCGTACAACCATTACTGCAGCCTGCAAACCCTTCATCCTCACACGCGTGTAGCTCGACTCTGCACACGAACCTCTCAGATGATAACCAAAGTCAGAAAGGCGTCGTAAGATGCTTACAATCTTTTAATCGCTTTCAAGGCCTCTTATGGCACGTTTTTCTATTTAAATTTCAGTTTCAGAATTTTTAATTGACACGTCTTTAGGTTTCCAGTCACTAATTACTCTCAAAATGAAATAAAAGACTTTTTATTGTGAAAGAAATTAAGGATATTCTCGGTGTAGACGTAGATTCATGATAAAAATTAAATAATCTTTATAATGGTTTATAAAATTAAAAAAAAATAGTCACATTGTTAAATGTAAAAAATTCGAAAGGAAGTGTTCTCTTTTGGAAAAATATTAGAATATGTAATTTTGATTCAATCTTTATTCTTGATCGCTTATTTGTTGATCGGAAATTTTATTCTCCGATTAAACTGGCCATCCTAATTTAGCAATATGACTATTTTTCTTGGATTTTATAAGCCATTCTAAAGATTATTTAATGTTGTGCTTGACTGTACACCCAGAACAACCTTAAGAGCATTTGGTGATTACCATAAACGCAAATTTAGTTTCGCCAACTTTACGTTCGCAATATTACATATTTTTTACCAAAACTAAGCTTATTGTGAACGGAAAGTTGGCGAAACTAAATTTGCTCTTATATATGGTAAGTCAAATTTACTTTTAAGGCCATATATCAGATATTCGATCCCTACCTTATCGGCATTTTTTTCCTTGCAATGGCATTTCTACATTTATAGAGATATCGAGTTGCAACTTTGTAAAAAATAAAGAAAATATACTAAGATACGTTTATCTGGTCCAAAATTTTTATAACAGAAAAAAAATATTTTTTCAAAACAATGTTTTTACATTCTCATCAGAGAATGTATTATTTATAAATATAGATATTTAGGAGCAGATAAAAGTATCTTAGTACATTTACTTTAATTTTATAAATTTTCAACCCTATATCTCAATAAATATAGAACTGGCATTGCATGAAAAAAATGTTGGTAAGGTAGGGATCGGATAACTGATACATGACCTTAAGACGTGAACTTTTATAGCTTTTTTTTACAGTTTCTGAATTAAATGTTTTCAATGGGTTTTTAATAAAGTTTTAAAAAGGATTATCATTTTTTTTTTGTATATTCGAGTCATTTTCAATATTGAAAAGCATTTTTGAAGGGTTCTGGTACTATTTTTCTCATTTTTTTTTTTTTTTTTAATATTTTAATATAAGTATTCATGGGTGGTAAAGTCTAACTTACGACTTTCGATCAAACTCTCTGTTCATTGATATTCTTCGGAGATGGTGCGGAACAGTGCAGAGTCTGCTTACCCCCAAACCACGGTGGCTGCGTCGTATCTATTCAAGATCGTATGAAAACTTTATTATTTTCTGTTTTGCAAAGAATACGATATCCATGTAACTTACGGCCCGATACCGTATTTTACTCCGCCTTTCTTCGAAAGTACAAACTCTTATCTAATTTTATGCGTATAAAGGAGAAAACTTTCAGTAATTTAACTTGAAGAGCGCATCATAGATTTATTGTCTATTTTTAGGGTGTTGGATTTAAGTTCTCACCTCAAAATTCAATTTCCTAGTTTTACTCAAAAAAATATAGGAATTAGATATCTTTTCACTTTGTAGGTAAACTCTACGAAGAGTTCGTAATCTAACCAAAATTATCGTTCCATTTTACGTAAAAAATATTAAAAGTAGTAGAGATTATAATTCGGATGATTGATCTTTTTTCGTTTCATGGAATATTGTTTACTACACAATATTCCATTATTAAAGACAAAGACATAATTTGTTGTAAAAATGATGGATAGTCACGCTACTTGATTTGCTGCATAATTCTTGATTTAAGACTGTAATTGAAATCTTACATAACTTTAGATAACGTGTTTGTACTTCTGTCTTTGAGTCGAGAAACCCATCATCGCTAAAACTCGAGTTAATTAAAAATAAAAATATTCCACTTTGGAAGATGTTTACTCTGTTAATCACACTTCAAAAACTAGAGAAAGGAACACATAAGCTGATTCTCTTCGAAAGATAAATTCAAACATAATTTCTGTTAAAATTATCTTATTAATATTCAGAAGTTCTTGCTTACTCTAAAGTTTGTAACATCAAGATACTCTCGAGGCTGCTGATGGGTCGTTTTCAAAGTTACAAAGCTGTCACACTGATCAATTTTACACCTTGAATCAGAGTTGAGAAAGAAAATTACTGTAAAAAAGAAAATTTTTTTATTATTAAAATGGAAGCAAAATCAGTGTGAAATTTTGTAAATTTGCATGAAATGTCGAACATTTTCCTAGTACACAATTTTCCAATGAATCAAACAAAGAACATTGAATTCTTAGATTTTCCCATTTACGTTGTTAAGTCACAGCGGCAACTTCGGATGAATTGAATTCCGACGTCGTCGCTAATAATCATCTACCCACAATCTACCTCTCATTCGCAGACTCGAAAGTTATAAACCAACGCACATCGACTCTTCCGAAATAAAATTCTACACAATCATTTAAGTCTTCCTAATGGAATCTCATACTTGTAATAATACCTGATGAACGTTGGTTTGTGTCTTTCATTGGGGGGAGAAATCGATTGGAATTATTTCTTTTCTATTTCTGTAACTTGATTATCAATTCCAATCATTTCTGATCCCACAGAGAATTTCTTCCCAGTCCAATTCAAATTTATTTCAAATAATATAATAAGAAATAATAAGAAATA
>JAUESH010000024.1:12220701-12232363 GCA_032275165.1 Synergus magnus
TAAAAGTATTTATCAGTCAATTTGGTCACAATTTGGTTTTAAGCCAAAATTTGTACTTCATGGGTTTCAATTTATTGAAATTTTTTTGTTATATCTAAAGAATATTGGAATCATCAAGGAATTTTTTCTTAGTTTCAGTATATAGAATTTTTTTTCATCTATTTTTCACCTATTTTTATAACTATACTATAATTATAATTTTTCTTGAGTAAACTATAGAGGTAGAGTTTTTAGGTTGGCACTTGGATCCAACATCCTTAAGATCAATCCTAAGTCATCCTTCCTCAACCAGAAAAATCAAAGATCCTTGCTCGAAATTGAAACGGTTCTGCTTTTAACTTTTCTGTTTTAAACGACTGTTCCCTAGCATTGGCGGCTCTGGCCGGAAGTCAGCTGCGAACCAGCAATACAAACCGGCAACAACCAGCAGCCAACAACCAGACGCACGAGATGACTGTGCCGAACGAACTGATTGGCTGTATCATTGGTAAAGCTGGCACCAAGATCGCTGAGATTCGTCAAATCTCCGGAGCCATGATTAGAATCAGCAACTGCGAGGAACGAGAAGGTGGAGCCACTGATCGCACGATCACGATCACAGGAAATCCAGACTCCGTAGCATTGGCGCAATATCTCATCAACATGAGGTGAGTTATCAGCGACGCTTTCTATCGCGATCACTGAAAATAAAACTCGGGAGATTCTCTTTAGTTTCTCCAATATTGAAAAAAAACCTTATGAAAAGGTTCCACTGCGAAACGACTTTTGCCCCGAAATCTGAATGCCGGAATTCGAATTTCCTGACGGACAGTTTTCGGGTGCGAGCAAAGTTTCTCGTTCTCGTCTTACCTTTTGAGAACGAAGCACAGATATATTTCTTTCTACTTCTGCTCCGTTTCTACTATCCATGTCAATTCTCAGATTCTTTTCTCAATCTCATTTTATATCAAACTGACTTTAAGCCAAGCGACGACTTTACTTCTAAAGAGTATGTAAGAAACCGGATTGCGTGCGCACTCGCGGCGATCCGATTCGACGCGTTATCCCTTATTTTGTTTCTTTTTTTTTTTCACGTGATGTGCGTGTGCTCCCATGAATCTGTAAGAAAATGAAACTCGGCGAATCGGAAGCCCCGCGAAGGTTCTATTTTGCGTGACATTGTCAGGACGATTTGCAGACCGGAGGAAGTGTTGTATCTAATTTTTTGCTTGATATCAGTATATCTTTGAAATTTAATTTTAAAATTACTGTCTTGTAATCTAAAATCATAGGATTCAATTGTTTGTAAATTTGCTTTCACATTGAATCTTAGTAAGCCAAATAGTAAATTCTCTATTTGTAAAAGGTGTAAAAACTTGGTATGTATTAGATTAACATTTCTCTCGGAAGGCATTTCGTCACTGTCAATTAGAACGGTAATGAAAGGGATGGCTTTACGTCATAATGTATGTCGTAAATAAAGACAAATTAGTGTTATGGGGCGTAATGCCATTCCATCAGTCAAAGATGAAACAGGTGAGACCCCTAGTTTTAAGATTAAGATTATTCAGCTGAGAACTTTGAAGAAGTCACGTCTACAAGAGCAGCTACCATCATCGCCAAGAAAAAAGGACCGGCAAAAGATAGTCATCCTCATCCTCAACAGGATCAATTCTTAATCCTTTGTTTCCAGGTCCTGCTTTCCAGGTCCAGTACTACCTTCAGTATCCTGCAGATTCAACTCCGTTCAACATCTGTTCCCAAATGCCGCTGGCTGTCCTTTCAAGTGATAAAACAATCGATCTCAAAGCCAGAAGTAACAAATGCAACTTCCATTCCGTCCCTTCACATCTTTGATTCCAATGCTCAATATTTAAATCCATTCTTGTACGTCTGGCCCATCCACAAATCGCAGGAGATTTTATCTTATGTTTTACTACAAGTCCCTTTCATTAAGAAGCTTTTGAATGCCAACTTAAAATTATCCCTTATATTATTTAGAATAATATTGCTTATTTAATGTTCTAAAGATGATAGAACTATTCAGATTTATTTTTTTTTAAGTTACTTCTGGCTTTGCTCTCTCTCCTAAACAGAAATACCAGGACGTTCGTCCATCAGTGACAACGACTTATCCTATGGGTCCCAGGCTGCGAGTCACAAAGTTCCTTCCCTTAAGGTTCTGTATCAGTTATCCGATCCTTACCTTATCAGTATTTTTTTCCCTACAATGCTATTTTTACATTTGAGGCTCCGGATGCAATAAGGGCACATAGAATTTTTCGGATCGAGCGGAATTTTATTACTTTCGTTGTTTTGAAAAATTTCTTTATAATTTTAATTTCAGGTTATTCAAGTAATACAGGGAATTTACTTGAATCTCATAAAAAAAAAATTTGTATAATTCTTATTTTTGCCTTGTCAGGATTAATTTGAGCTCGAACCAAAAAATTGTATGTGCCCTTATTGCATCCGCAGCCTTATTCATTGAGATATCGAGTTGAACATTTGTAAAATTAAAGTAAATGCACTATGGTACGTTTATCAGATCCTAAATATTTACATTTATAAAGAATAAAAATATTTTGAAAAAATGTTATTTGTTTTAATACAAATTTAGGAGCAGATATTTGTACCTAACTGCATTTCCTTCAATTCTAGAAATTTTCAACTTGATATCTCAATAAATGTCGAAATAGCATTGCTTGGGAAAAAATTTCGGTAAGGTAGGGATGGAATAAATGAAACATGACCTTAAATCGATGTAACGAATTAATGTTTGGTTTATCCTTTAAGAGTCTTCCCATAATAATTCTCATTAAGAATACAAATCCGCGGTTTCAGAGAAAATAATTTCCAAAGCTTTCAGTGTTAAGTAACTAGAAATAAAGGCTGAAGAGACATTTAGAGCATCTGCGCTCATTAAACACAACAGAACACGCTTCTGTAGAACGAAATCACTTTAATCCCAGTAGAGCTTCTATGCTTCGTTCGAAATTGTAAAAAAGTTTGTAAAGTTTCAACCAGTGAACAAAACCGATAATACTGGAGAAGATTTATTGAAAATGTAGCTATATTTGACTTGAATGGCTCTGTCTCGATGATTAATTGTTCGGTAGTTATGTTTCTTTGAAAGTATTTGAATCAAAGGGTTAACACTTGAATTTTGAGTGTTCATCAGATTTCAAAAGATTTCAAGAGATTTCATGGAATTTTAAGAGATTTTTTTTAACTTATTTTAAAGGTAATCTTAGAATTTAAAGGATTTTAAAAGGTTCTAGGGATTCCAAAATTTTTAAAAGAATTTTAACAGATTTAAAAAGGCGTTTTTTTGGGATAAGTATAAGATTTCTAAATTGAAATTCGAATCTAGGTCCAAGATTCGAATTTCAATTTACTTCTTTTGATTTTAACAACTGAATTTTAATGTTTAGTTTCAGCAGTTAGAACAGGAATACTGAAAGCTGGCAGAATTATTCGATTTTGAATTAAAATAATTTTGCATTACGTCTTTTAATTTTTTGTTAAACAAAGTTAAAAGGACTGAAGCTGAATAAAAATATTTAGACTGCATTAGACACTTTTAAATAGCTGAATTGTTTTGTCGTGGCGTAGTCTGCAATAAAAAGACAAATTATCCTCTTGAAAAAGGAACATGTGTTTAGCTAGTTTTTGTATAATGTTTTCCTTGACTTGACACGAGATATTCGTAACGTGGAGGAGAAAAAGCTCGTAGATTGACCCCCGGGTTGTTTTCCTTTCGCGGAGACCTCTTGTTCCTTTTTTATTTAGTTTTTTGCACTTTCTCGTATTATCATCTGGGATCTTCATAGAATCGCGAATAGCTATTTAATTACAAATTGGCTTGTGTATTTTCATTGTTTTAATGAAATGAATAACAAACAAATAAAAACTAAATGACAATAAATTAATTATTTTGAAATAAAATTAAGTAGTTTTTATCATTTAAAGAGAATAAAAGTCATAAATTGTTTCTTTCTGTTTTAATTTTATAATTTTTTTTTTGTTTTTTGTTCCCTAAAATGGGTAGAATTAATGCATATCAAATGCTTTAGAATTTGTATTAATATAAACGCTTTGCAAAAATCTGTGATTATCAATAATTGATATTTTCATGAGAAGGGGCAATCCATAGTCAAGAAGTAAAATGATACTTGATTTTTTATAATTATAAGAACATTATTTTATTTGATTTTAAACCTTTTGTTTTTTTGTCTCTGGATTGCCTCGATTGGTGTTTAGAATCGGGCTTTATTAATTAAAATCGCACACTGTTCCGAATAACAACTCTTTTATGTATCCTTGTATCCTCATCATGCTTTTTTCAAATGCAGTAATTCATCCAAGAAACATGACCAAGTGAGAGAAAGAGAGGGAGAGAGAGATTCGAAGTTAGTTTAAAAAAAATGCCCAGAATCATTTCACAAAGCAAAGGACCAATTCCCATACTACAGCACACTTTCCATGTTATAATTATAATCCATTATATATATTTTATTCCAGATTGTCACTCACATAACTACTGCATATAACTGCGAATGAACGCCATCATCCCGATATTTCTATTTACCATAACTTTTTATCATCGTGTAATTACATAACGTCCCAGCACTCCCACTGCATAATTTGCACTCTGTCCGATCATCCATCTGTCCATCCACTTCGCGTTTATTGTAATCTTGTATCTCGACTCTCAGCTATTGTCTCCAATGAGAAAAGATTTAATTCTCATCTGAAAAGAATTTTAATTCAATAATCTTGGGATGGAAAGAATTGAAACTCTTCAGTGAGATCAAGTTTGTTTTTCTGATGATGAAGCTGCTTGTTTTGGCAGATTATGATTTCCGGCAGAGTGCACACCGTGCTTTGTTTACTTTAATTCCCACTTTTTGCAGGGCAGGGATCTGGCTTTCTTTAAACTCGTGAATTTGCCATAAAACAAACGCTTGGTAGAAAATTAACAATGAAAAATCCAGTAATGAAATCCTCTGATTTTCAAGAGCCACATCCTTGCCTCCATGTTGCTTTTCTAAGTGACAAACCCGCACACTGAACACAACCAAATTCTGGAAGGATTACAAAATTAACACTAACACTAATTTATAAAAGGAACTTGAAATGATTGTGTTCAGTATGTGATAAAATGGCGCCTGTTTCCTATTACCGACAATCCTAGAGTTCTAAAATTTTTGAGATTTAAAATCCGGGAATTCATATCGATTCATGTGTATTTGAATAAATTAAAAAAATTAAAGGAAATAAGGGGAAATTTACGTAAACTCAATTCTAATAAATTCAAATAGAATTCTAGTAACTTTAAATTCAATTAGAAGCTTTATAATATTGTCGTTCTCAACTCGAAAAACCTAAAATTATCAAAAATTCTTAGAAGCAGTATAAATCTCGTTTTTATCATTCTCATTTTAGAACTCTAGTAAATCCTACAACTGTCGTCACGTTCCCAAGCGCACGTGACCAAGTCACATTTGCACAATAGACATTTCTTTACGCATACAATTTTTTTTTTAATTTTTATTTTTTACTCTAGCTGACGAATCTGGTTTTATTATCTCTTCTGACTTATTTTTTTCTTTGTTTAATCTAAACCCACTTTTGCTCTCTGTTAAATTTCACTCAACTGATTACATCCTGCCCTGACCTCTTACGATTTGTGTCTGTTCCCCAGTGTCGAACTGCAGAAAGCTAACCTAGAGGCCCAAAATACCCAAACCCCTGGCAGCGGTACCACTCCCGGGGCATCCGGGGCCAGTGCTTCCCCCTCTACCACTTCTACCACTGCCTCTCCTTTGGCCAGCGCAATCCCATTGGCTCAGCTGCTAAGCAAGCCAGGTGCCCTCAACGCCCTCTCTAGTCTCACAGCTCTTGGCGGGCTCACGGAATTACTAGGTGGCGCTGCCGGCGCCGCGGCAACCGCACTACCAGTTCAGACTACTGGTGTGCATCGCTCGCACAAGCCGTTCACACCGAGGCTAAGAAGTCCGGGCGCACCCGGACCCACTGACAGCGGCAAATTTAAGTCCGAGAGAACCAAGTACAACCCATACTGAAACATCCACGAGATTTCGGATAACGACGACGCTATCAAGACACTCAGCGTGACGCCTCAGTGATAAATCAACAAAAACAAAAGCTCTGTTCGCTCAATGTTTTAAACATATAAGTAGGTTTTTTTCGTGCAACGGCAAATCAATAGTAGTTTTGACCAATAGAGATTTGGAATTTACGGCGTCGAATTTTTTTCATTCAACCTGCTGCATCGTCTTTCTTGTCTGGCTTTTACATTATAATCCGAACAAGGTGAACGAGCTAATAGGCTGATTTGACGGTAGCAAAATCTAAATTTTTGCATAAAACGAAGAATTCGAAATCTTATCCAAAAATTCAAAGTCAAAATTCAATTCAAAAAATGAGTACTACTACAGAGAGATTGGTGGGGAGTAAAATGAGGAAAGCGAATTTGGAGGATAACACTTGGGTGCAACATCCTTAAATTTAGATTTTCGATTGCTCAGAAAGTGGCTAAAAAAGTGCTGCAAGAATGGATAGAAGATTATAGAATTTTTAAAATAGTTATAAATTTCGAGGATTAGGATCTTAAATCTTGAAGGCGCCATTGTCGAAAAAATAAAGATGGTCGGCAAGTTTAAAATTGAAATTAGTTTTACTGTAGCTCTGTTTTATCGATCAAATATCATCGTCGACTTTTCATTTTAGATTCCAAAAAATAAAGGGCACGGTGGACATTGTGAAAAATCAATCGAAAATGACTACATGCGATTGACAATCTCCCACCTCATGTTTGTTTTGACCATCATTATTTTTTTGGACAGTGGCGCTCTCAAAATTTTAGATCCCAATATTTTGATCCTGTTGACTCTTTTCGTTCGCCACCATGTACGAAATTGGAAGAGAGGTGTCACGTCTCTATATAGAATATCTTCGGACCTGTTAAAAAGTTTTTATCTTCTTTTATTCAGATTGTTGGCTCTTTTTTTTTAAATCAAAGGGCATTTAAATCAACTCGTCTACGCCTGAGGAACGTTTAGCGAGCACTGCGATTTTTCTTGTGTTTAACGTACGCGTAACTAGACACGTAAGATATTCCCGCTTGAAAAGAACTCAACTGCCGGAAAGCAAGCGTCGTCGTCGACGTAGACAGCGTGTCGAGCTTCCCCCGCAATGAATTTGTACGATACAAATGTTATACTCAACCAACGTTTAAACGTAAATCAGCGAAATTTTTCGCCAAGAGGAGTCGTCGCGACGTTACAATTAGTGCGATTTTTGATTTTTTTTCTACGCCACGCATGCTCAACAATATCCCTCCAAGGTGGTAATTTTTTCAGAAAAAGAAATGTCATCTTGAAAATAAAGATAATGGAGTTGTTATAGATTCAGTTAATCTATTATATTTGTAAAAATATATTTTGAAATTTCTCCTTTTTTTTTTTTTTTTGATAAGTCTTACTCTAATTTATTATATTCCTGATTTGTGATTGTATAAGAGTTTATCTTACAGAAACAATACCCGAAGGGAACTGATTTAAATCCGATATTTTTTCTTTAAAGGCATATGTTACTGACCATAAGAGCAAATTTAGTTTTGCCAACTTTACGCTTCCAATAATAAATATTTTTTGCTAAAACAAGGCCATTTATCTCCGCCTATACGAAAACGGGGGTAAATGGCTTAGTTTTAGCAAAAAAATATTTATTATTGGGAGCGTAAAGTTGGCAAAACTAAATTTGCACTTATGGTAATTACCACATGCCCTTAACTAAAAGATGTTCGCTTTAATAAACTTTTTTGAATGTTTTAAATTATATAAAATTTTTATTTATTATTTGTCAAGTTGCAAGTTACCTCATTTTAAAGGTCGAAAATAAAAACTTTTTAGAAACTTTTTGTTGAGTAATTTTCTCCTTGAAGAGAATCGTGACCGGCTCCTCATTAGACCAGTCTTTTTTTTATGTTCTTATTGTAATTGCGACTTATAATTACCCTCTTCAATCAAGTATATTTACTAGGTTAGTCGTATTCCGATATAAAATCTTTTTTGTGGTAGTAGAGCGTTTTTCGCGAACGAGTGAGCAAATGAGTAAGAACGCGTATGACAGGACGGGAGAAAGTGACAGAAAAAAAATAGTTTTTTGAACGTGTAATTTGTCTTAGAGAAGATTTAGTTTTGTAGTTTTGGAATCATGTCAAGTGTATTTGATGCAAATTTTCTGACGTAGATAAAGATATCCATGAAAGTGGGAGCTCACTTGATAATTTTGAATAAATCTATAAAAGATGGAAAGTAAATTTAAAATTCATAAGTTATGTTTTGTATTGACGAGGGGGTGGTGTAATTTTGTTTTAAAAATCATATAGCGCCCTCGTAGTATATAAGTATAAATAAGGGTAACAAATTTGTTCAAAAATATAAAAGTGGGCTGTTTTGGGATTAAGTTAAGAGGAAATGTTGATTACATTTTTTTGAAATGCGTTGTCCTTGCAAAGGGAAATAAAATAGGAGAGCTTATTATCATATACGATAAGGAATAAGGACGCATTGTCGCGGAACAGATAAAATATCTCTGCGTCAAATATTCTCTAGATTAAAAACTATTATGTATAACTACTCTATTATCGTAGTGATTATTATAGTAAAAGAAATAATGTATGGTAATCGTAATACGCAAGGCATCCGTATATCCCAATAATAAATTTGCATCTCGCAAGCTCGACACATATATCCATTTTTATTTGTAATAGTGCGCACCTAATTTACTCACACTCATTTGTTATGAGATGATTAGAATAGACCAACTAGAGGTTGGTCTAGACCAAACTCTAATTATTTTCCAGTTTAGCAGTTTTGCCTAATGTGGACCATTTGATCGCGACTCGAGGACTCATTCACTGATATGTGTGTCTTGAATGTAAAAGACAGTCAATTTTTCATGGTGAGAGCAGTAATTAAGAACTTACTTAGTTATATGTAGGTTCATTATCAATTTCGTGTGCTCAATAGCGACTTGTTGTAAGGAGACATTTTTAGTCGCGAAACGTCGATCCTCCACTGAGAAATACTGATCCACACCGATTTTGACTTTGGAGGGAGAGAAGATAATCAGACTATGTTTCTATAGTCATTGGTTTCGATGAAACTCGATTTTTCAATTTGCAAGAGGGATTGCTTTTGTACTTCTTGAGTTCTTACTAATTCAAAGTTAAAATCTAAATTCTCCATCATTCAAGTCTTTCGCAAATTTAAGAATCGATTTCTCGACTCGATATTCGGACGATTATTATGGGATCATCATTTCGTGAAGAAGCTCGACTTGAACCTTTGGTTTCTCTATTGAAATCGAAGATTGGAACTGAAACCTGAAAGGATTTGTTGATTTGAGAGAAAATAACAATCAGGACATGGAAATAAGAGAACCAAAGGTTCTACACAGGATTCTGTATTTGTATATACATTCTACATACAATAATGTAACAGGAGAGTCAGTGATCGCACTAGGATTTATGCAGCGCCTCGATATTTTTTATTTTAATAAAAATTGTTCCATCGATGAAAAAAGCCCTAACTCGAGGCAAACGCTTTGAGGAGTACGATCGGTATTTTAAGTAGAGATATAAGATCAATTTTCGCTTCAGTAATTCAAATCCACCGGGCGCTGTTTTGATTCTTTGCAATCCTTGGTACCGACGTCAAACTGTATACATCGTGTCCTTGGCAAGCATATTGCTACTATGTATTACATTGTTGAATAAAGCTAGGCGTGTTTAATACTACAATACTGGAATTTCTTGATTCAGAAAATACGACGGACAATTGTTTTTAAGAGCGAATTACTTCTGTAAGTGGAAATTGAATGTCTTTTATGGTTGAATCATTATCTGGGTGTCGATCAGAACGGCAAACTAAATATTACCGTATAATTTGGATATTAAATCGGAATTTTTCTATTTGTTTTAGCAAAACATCATACAGATTGTAAATGTTTATCGACAATATTTACATGAGGAGTTGATCAGTCCAATTCTGAGTGTATACCAGGTTTCAAGGTTTCAAAACTATTCAAATTGTTAAATTCTGACTTAAACTGCATTTAAGTATTAAATTCATTCTCAGAAATAACATATCGACACCCTGATGACTGAATAATTGAATATATTAATTTCTTTTATTTTATTTCAGAATTTCTCTAACCTGATTTCTCATTTTATAATTTTTATACATAGAGTAATAGGTAAAGTGATTAGCTACCTTTGCCAATGATTGAGATTCGTCACTTCAAAATGATCGTATATTACGAAATATTGACAATTTAATCTTATAATAAAAAGTGTAGAGTGTGTTGAGAACAATCTTGCACTGTTTATTAATAGTTTTATTTATGAATATTTCTTAATTACGTATATTTAAAGCAAATGGGCCGTCATTGGGGGGGTGGCCAACCATTGTACTCATTACCCTATTTAATTTTCAATTATGATTAATTTTTTGTATGAAAGAAGTTTAGTTTCTTATTCTAAGAGCTACAAATTTTAGTAGATTTTCTTGGCTCAGGAGATTAGTAGATAATTAAATGTAATGTAGATTTAAGATAAAGTAGAGAAAGGTTAATTTTTTTAATAGACAATATTAAAATTTAGTAAGAGAAGTTATTTCGCTCAGCATAAATTTTAGTTTAATTTTAGGCACTGACTATTCTTACGAAATGTTTCGTAAGACTAGTGAATATTAGCAAAATGAATTGGCGGGATGGAAAAGGGAAAGGGAAGCTGTCCAATCCCGCTTTCATTTTCGCGCTATTCTTACGAAAAATTTCGTAATACTAGACACTTCCTTAATTTTAAGAATCAAGTGTCTTGTGACATTTAAATAAATATAAAATACATATATACTGTGTATATATATATATATGTATATACAAAATACAAACACGCCGAAGAATGGAGATGTAGAGTGAGAGAAGATGTTTCCATCCAACCAACTTGACCCAGGCTCCTGCCCATCTTCGGTAAGCACCATCCGCTCCTTTATAGTCCTCTTTAAACTACTTATCCCTTTTGACCGTTTCTCTTTCGAACAATTTTGTTTGTCAGAGCTTTTTTTATTTTGAAAAATCTCAATAAAGCAAGTGCTTTCCTATTAGTTATCATGCAGCGTTTTTCCATTCAAGAATCAACTAAAAAAGAAAATTTTACATTCGCTATCTGCTCGTGTTTTATATGAAAAACTTCTTTCTTTTTATTTTTCAAAAATTGATTAATTATATTAATGAAAAATAATCTACTTGTAAATCTCATCTCATTATCATTATTCTGAAGTAAATGCTTTCTTTATCTGTGTCGAAAAATATAGTATTCATATTTGAAATTTTTATTAGGGTAAAAAAGAAATTCACACTAGGTATTATTCAGACTTATGGGTATTGGATTCAAGTTCTAATCTCAAAATTCGATCTCTACCTTTTACTCAAGAAACTGAATTGGATATATTTTCGTTCTGTATATCCACTCTTTTTCGAAATAAAAGTATAGCTATTGAGAAAGGAACGTTTAATTTGAAAACTTTTTGCGTGAAACGAAAGGTTCGAAATTTGACATCAAAATTCAAGCCTTTCATTTTACAAAAAA
>JAUESH010000024.1:12232463-12242477 GCA_032275165.1 Synergus magnus
CTCTGTACACATAATTATATTTGAAAAGTGAGAATTACTAGAGAAGAAAAAAATATTTAATTGTAATATCTGTTAAGTAAAATGAAGAGTTCGAATTTTGAGATTAGATGTTACATCTAACACCCTTAAAAGCTAAATTCTTCTCCTGCAAATCAGTTATTTAAAAAAACATTATTCTATCTTTAAATTAAAATATAAAAAAGAATAATCTAAATTTTCGAAATTGCAATTTCAAGTACATTGATCCAATATTCATAAATGTGGATATTTCATAAAGTAACTTTCTTTATAGGATAAACTCAGAATTACATTTTGTTTGCATTTTATACAAAATTCGTGTTTGCTTTACTGTTTTGTTTTTTAGCGATACTTAAATTATAAAACCTTAGAGAATCTATGTACATATTTTCCTTTGTGTTCTGAAGAGTGAAAGTATTTTTATTACAAAATACTTTACCCGTCAGTTTTATATAATTCACTAAAAGTGAAAGCTTTTATAACGGTATGATTATTTGATAATAATTTTTCATTTTTTGAAAGTAAATTATATTAAATTGAATAAAAATAGGATCATAAAGAACAACTTTATAAAATGATTTCAAAATTTAAAGACGTTCGCGTAATTCCTCGTTGTAATATTAATGAGTTGAAACTTTTTTATTGCTATTTAAACTTTACAATATGCTTTAACTTCACGTTCTCGTAAAAAATTTCATGAATACTAAAGAGCCTATGGATGCTTGTTTCAAGATAAAAAGGACTTGCATATATTTCCGAATAATTATACTGAGAGATGTACTTATTAAAAGGAACTTTTCTGTTGTTGAATTTAAAACGCTATAATCTAGGTAAAATAATATTTAGTTAAATTTGAAATATAATTATATTTTTCCCGTTTCTTAAGCCTCTATCTTTTTATAAAAAGCAACATCCTTAGTGTTGAAAATAGTGAAAAATTAAAAAAAAAAGTTTTTAATTGAATGGGCCGTAATTTTTGAAAATTGCTGCAAAATACTAAAGTAAAATTGCTTCTGTTTCAGGATATCATTAGAGACCGGTGGCATGGCGATTCCGGCGTTTCAGTACATCACGCCAAATCACATCGTCAAGTCTCCCATTCATTAAAATGAAGGTCTTACATTCACGGGATGCCATCGAAGGATGCAATGTGTCACAAAGAAGTTGTCAATGGCATCTGGCGCTGGACCGATAACTTGTGTTCAACCAGCCTGCTAAAATGTCATGAAAAAAAAATTAAAAGACCACATACACCGTAACAGTCACTAGGTAACTATGAACACATGGACAAAACACAAACACACCCCTTGAACACACAAACACTCGAGTGTACAAATCTGTACAAAAGTTAAAAAAAAAAAAAAAGCACGCTGCAGCCTCACGCTGCTGCCGATTGGTAACGGGAACAAGCCAAAGATACGTTATATATATTCATTTTTATATTTAACGAGAGGATGAAAAAAAAACAAAAGAATTATTATCATTAATTAATTAATTATTCTCTATTATTACTATAATTACCAGTAGTCGATACTTTTAGACCGGTTGACCTTTTTTTTATCACCGCGTGCTCCACGAAAGTCTCGCGAATGAATTTCGTGAACGCGTGCTAGATTTTCCAAATTTTAAATTAAAATGCCGGCTCTTTTTCAAATTTCGCAACGCGCGGTGAAAAATTTTCGAATTTTGGTGCGTTAGCGGCACACGAGAAATTATTTTGTGATACTCATCGGAGCTTATAATTGAATATATTTATTTTTTATTGTATTTTATACTTTCTAGTGAGTAGAAGAACGAACAAAAGAAATTATTACGAAAAAAATGGGGTAGGACGATTTTTTCTCGTGAGCTCGACGCACAAGGAGCGCTTGGAAAGGAGTAGGAACAAAAAATGAGTATCGATAATTCATTTATCACGCTATTCAAGAGATTTTGGGTTTCACAATCGTGTGAAATTTATTATTATTATATGAAGAATTTTACGAGCACAGGTGGTTCGAATCGACATTTTTATTTTATTTTATTATTATCAATTCTGTTTGGCCAGCAGAACAAAATTTGAAGATATTTTTTAGCGGGGTTGATGGAATTTGATTAGATATTTGACCACCTGTGATCGCGCGTCTTGTACGTGTCCCTACTTGCGGTTTCACGGTCAATCAAAATTCGGGATTCTACAGGGTGTCTACTAATCGGGAAGACCGAGAAACAACTAGGAATCGAAATCAAAAAGAACTTTAAATGATTTTCAAGAATAATGGTAATAAATATCATAACAATTAAATTTACAAAAAAAGCTTGAATTGAAAATGATGGAATTTGAAGTTAGTATATAGTTATATCTTTAAATTTTAATTTAAACAATGTTTAACAATTTGAGACTAAACAATTTTCAACTTTTATCTTCCATCATAATTCTAATTTTAATTATCTTTATGTATTTAAAATTTAAAAAAGAGCAAACATTCATAAATTAAAACTTTTTAATTATATGCTCTTTCTAAATTTGAAATTTTACAATTTTAATATAAATTTTTTAAGATTTAATATTTTATTTTCAACGTGGGTATCAAGTTTGTAATATTTCACAAATGATGTCTCTTTAAATTTTGTCCTGTTTTAGGGATTTTTAATTTATTTTCTAATTTTTTTGTGTGAAGAAAAAAATAATACATTTTTATATCTTTTCTTTGTACTGTAAGGTCAGGGAATTTTAAAAATGAAGTTTTACAAAAATCTTATTTTGTTTTTAATAATACTCCCAATAAAAGTAGGTTTGATACATACATCCGGGAAAATGGGGAATTTGATAGGCAAAAATTATTAGTAGACACCCTGTTCTATTATAAAAAAATACATTCTCATTGATGATGAGAATGTAAAAATCATGTCACTCCGTCGAAGTGGGACCGAACGCGATAAAAGTGGCTTCTGTTGAGAGAGAGAAAGTGAGAGAGAAACAAATTATTACATGGAGTATAAATAAATAATGATATATAGTATATATACGATATATATATATATTTATTATACAATTAAAACAAATTATGTAATTAGAGGAGATAGAGCAATGAAGGTGCGAGATCAAAGCTCGCTTTGATGAATAGGAGGCGTCCTCCTTCCCTCTCCTTCTCCCTCCTTCTAGAACCAAACATCGTCAACGGACTGACAATCGATTAATTTTTTAGTCGATTAATAATAAATTAATCATAAATTTCTCCATTTTTTATAAATCTAATAAATCTCTATTTATTTGTTATGAAAATCTGGTCTTTTCTCGTGAAACGAAATTTACTGGATTTTTTTCTAATTTATTCCTAGATTTAGAAATTTGGGATCTAGTCCCATTTTGTTATTTTTTTTTTTTTAATATTTTGAAATCGGTATTCCTCGAATATCTAAAAATTGTAAATAGAAGAAATTATAAATAGGGTCAATAAATATTATTGATAAATAATTGGACAAAATTGGGATAATTAATTATTAGTTACGAATCTTGCAGTATTAAGTATTTTCAATATTAGAATTAAAGTTTTTTGTATCAATTTCTCGAAGAAGTCGAGGAATATCAGATTGTTGAGTTTAGAGATGACTTTTTTATAAGTCGAGTTCGATTTCAGGTCCGTTGCGACATCGACCTCATTTCTATCCTCGAAACGTGAAGGTCCATTCCCAAAAAAAGTTGCTTACACGACCTCGGAAAAATCGCGACTAGACTGTTCCGTCAATTCTAAAAATCCCTTTTCACCATATCGATTCAATAAATTTGTGGATTATCAATTAGAATCCCGAATTTGCGATAGTACCTGGTTTTCACCAAAAAAAAAAAAAAAAAAAAAAAGATTCAAAAATCAACTTTTATTTCAAACTTCTCTAACATATCATTGACAATTTGATAATCTTTTGAAATTTGGTTGGAAATAATATCGAACAATAATTTTTAAATGGATCCATTTGTCGATAATGAACGTGTAAGTGGCGAAACATTTTACAGACAGCAATAATGAAAAGTAACTTTCGAAAAATGCTTCGAAATAATTTTTTGAAAACCCTGACACATATTTTGTCGAGTACTTCCGGCGTGTGCCAACTTTTGAGAAAGCAAAAAATCGCACACATAAATCGTAAACCTTTGCGCTTCCTAAATAGACCGATTCTCCAAATTTTTAGGGAAAATTTTGAGATTTTCTCAGTTTTGAGGAGAGTTCCCTAAAATAATTTGCATCAACACGTCCGTTCCTCTCGTCATGTATTTCATCTCTCTTTCAAAAAGACAGTAAGAATTCAAAAATTCAGCAAGAATGGCTTCCAGTCCCTCAAAATCAGCTGAAGGCTTCCCAAAGTCTCCCATTTGAAGTTAACTTCAAGGGAGATTTAAAACCAATCTTTGATTCAAAGATTCGAAATCCCAATTCTAAATAATTCTAGGCGAGAGACTCGAGTCTAGATTTCTCGATGATTAAAATTTTATTTAAGATTCTGGTGAGAAGAATCGAGATTTCAGGGTAACAATATAGGTGGCAAAAGTGCCTTTTTTTCGTATCTCCCGATTAATTTTCACCCCAAAGCTCTCGCCAATACGATTAGGAATCGATTCTCTCGTCCGGAGTCAGCTTTTCAATCCCCTTGACGCTTTCAAACGTCTTCGTCGTTCACGTATCACCAGGCCCCCTCTCTACCCCTCTTAAACGATCCACCCACCTTTGACGTTCTTTAATCCTCTCGATGGATAGAAATCCCATTGAGGAAAAATCAGTTGAAGATCAAAAACCCCATGGGTCTATCTAGGATTTCAGCAAATCAGAACTTGATATCTATAATCTCAAATTACAGGGATTGATAAGATAATTAATGCCACCATTATTCTTGAATCCTAATATAAAAATTCATCAACTTCAGATTTAAAATTGATCTAATAGCATTTGCGAATTTTTAATTATCGAAATGTTCAATTACCGAAATTGAAAGATCCCGGAAAATATAAATTTCCGCAATCCTGCAAGTGGAAGTTGATTTCGAATCTGAAAACTGGTTATTTTCAATGGGAAATGAGAATTTTGAAAGGAGTAGCCTCTTTTAAAGAAAAAAAAAAAAAAGTTTTGAAAAACCAGACACACACACAGAGTTATAGTGAGAGACGCTGTATGATTGTGTATATCAACAATAAATATTGCTGTGATTAGAATTGATTATAGTATAGTAGTTAAGGCCAATTTTAAGAAACACAACGGATTAGATTGGGGGCACGAGAAGTAGGGAAATTGTTGCAAATCAGAGAGGGGACGAAAATGCCGAAGAGAAGCAAACGAAATGAATTATAATGTTACGGGATCTGCGATCCGAGCAATCTGTGGAATCTACGATCCTTCGGAAAGACTGATACTTACAAACATTTAAAACAAGATACCGATTTACGATCATGCTGTGGAGGGAAAATATAGTTTTTTTTTTTATTTACAAAAATGATTTAGAAATTTTTTCTAGGGAGGCAGCGTTGCTCGAAGTTAAAATTGGGTAACTTGTTGAAAAAAAAAGCTCAAGATGAGTAGGTATTAAATATTAGAAATAATCTATTACATTTTAATTAGAATTAATTTTAGCAGTATTAAAAGTTTGTGATACTCTTGCAACGCTGTCAAAAGACTGAATTTTCGGAAATTCTAAAATATCCGTTCTAGAGTCGTTCAAATAGAAGTTTGTTAATATGATTTTCATTCAATGACAGTACGAATTGAGGAAAGTTGAAACTTGCCACTGCCTCTTGAACCAAATAATTGAGGATGATTTAATTACATTGATACTTGAACGACCGAGATTCTAGTCTATATTTTTATTTCTACACACTTCTATTTTTATCTTTTTTTTTTTTTAAGACCAAAAGTGAACAAATTGAAGAGTCTCTTTTGAAACAATTTAAAAGTGGTTTATAAAACTATTTTCAAACATCTAGAAGTAATTTCAATCTTGAATAAAACGAGAAAATAATGCAAACGCCAAATGAGTAGTTTTTAGGTACTCGAATTTTTTAACCGCTCAAATTGCACGATTCGCACGACTTGTTTCTATTCTGGAAAAAAGGAAGAGATTTATGAACGCAATTTTTTTCCCTCGCGATAATAGAAACACGCCCCTCCTGCAAAGTAAAAATGATATAAATAAGAACTTTCCTTTGAGGAAATCCAGTACTGCTCGCAAATCCCCAAAAGCTGGCGATGATTTTAAAAAATAATTTGAATTGAGACCGCTATTAAAACTAAAAATCATCGGGAGGCCTCGAGTAAATTCATGTATACCTAGTAGAATTGAAGATTCAAGATTGATGATTGAAGATTGAAGATTTGGTGGATTAATTCCATTTTAATCATCTAATGAAAATATTAAAATATAAATATGGAATAATGAATGAAGGCAATTAACGTCAAGTATATTCCAGAAGCATATCCGGTAACACATATGATTAGGCTATATATCTCTTTGCTCCAGTATACACAAGCTCATACATAACACTTAATCGTATCGCACTAATGAAATGAATTAACGTCGTTGAATCGATCATTGTACTCAGAACGTTGCTAACTAATTCCATATTTATTCTAGGGATTTTAGGGAAACTTTCGATCGATCGATTCTCGTAGGAAAATAGCTAGTAAATATTGTCACTAGTACATCATTTCTAATTTATAAGGTTCTTCATAAAAATCGTGTGTTAAGATTGGTATACATGTATTTCCTAGCGTCTTATTATAATGTTCGTCGAGATCCAGAGGTGCCAAATTTCTCTTCGGTAAGCCGAGAAGCCGATCGAAAGAGAAAAAAAAAAGATTTTTGCAAAGATTTTTCATGCAGATTTGCTTGAAATCCTCTTTAAAAATTAAAATCTACATTTTTTTATTAAAGAACGCTCAAATCGATTTCTCTTTCCTTCGTGAGAACTCGTTTGTATCCGCTTCCGTGTAACGAAAATTAATGTTTAAAGAAGAATTCGTAAATTCGACTTTTAAAACAAGAATTATCAATTTTGCGGAAATACAAAAAGGATTCAACTTTTGGATCTATCGAGTAGAATTTGTCTTTAGGGGATTGCAAATATATTTGAATTTGTTAATATTTAATTTTTTAATTGTCACTTAAAAAGACTGAGTTAATATTCTTTTGAGAACTAAATAAAATATTACGATAATTCGTATAAAGCTCTCGGCTTTAGAATACTAAGTCTCTAATAGAATAGTAATCGTATAATGCTCAGATTATTATAGTGCAGTGTTTTTTTAGATAATTATAGTAAAACCTCTCAAAATTAGAGTTTCTATTCTATTAGCATAGAGTCTAATAGTTTCAATCTCTCATCTAGACCAGAGTAGAATTATAATAAATAAGTAGAAAAAAATCCAAAAGTTGTTTCCAAAGTTGGATAAAAGTTTGAAAATTGATGAGATCCAGTTTTAAAATCGAAAATGGAAAGCGAGCATTATGTTGTGGCATAGATGGCGTAGAGCAATCTGTTAGTGCAGGGGCCTTATCCTTACTGCGAAGGGTCAGTCCTGATCGTCTTCGATCTCTTTTTTTGAATTGATCATTTTATTAAATTTGAAATTTCAATAAAATGATTAATTAAAAAATATGAATTATTATAAAATGCAATTAATTATTGATTGTGGCGATCGGACCGACACCCGAAATTATCGTAACGCAAGGCAATCAGCTAATAAATAACTTAGTTTTTATAGAATATTGAATCGCCCTCGCCCTTTCCCGGGCGCGAAGGATCTTTAAATTTAAAGCAAGAAAGACAAGTAAAAATGAGATTGTAATAAAACAGTTATTAAGGATAATAAGTGAAGATGGTTACAAAAAACAAAGTTTTTTCTAATCTCTCTTCGAATCGGGCGACTAGATTTTGGAGGCATATTTTTTCTATGTGGTGGCAAGTCTTTATGTATAAAAAAAAATGAAAAATACGCGAGAGGGACCGCAGACTGTGCCAAATCGATATCGAGAATCCTAATTCGAGCGGCTCAAACACGTGCCAAATAATTGTAAAAGGCGTGCCAAATCTTTTGATTAATCAGAAATTCTTCCCAACAAATATTTTCCATTTCTATCTTGGAATCTAGGTTTCGAAGCTTAAACTGGGCTTTACAGTGGAATTTAGAGGAAAATTTTTGGGGATATGAATGACTTTATTACCTGAAAATTAAGGGCACGTTAAAGATAATGAAGGGATGGAGTGCGCGACGTCTTCCCATTTGAATTTGTAAATTTAATGCGTATTCAATTTCTTCCCGGCGCACTTTCGCCCTTTCTTTTATCCCCTCCTTTCAATTTTTTTTCACATCTCTTCTCTTTCCAATAATCTGGGAAAGAGGAATTTTGAGGGCGATCCTCTCTCTAGTTCTGAAATCCGAATCTTTTCTGAAACTCTTTGAACAAAACTTTATCTTAATTAATTTTCTTCGGCTTCTCCCCTCTTTTTAAAATCCTTAGTCCGTGCTCTTTCATCTTGTACATGTGTGTAAAGTAATATGTATATTCTTCGGCCGAAAACCAACTTATGTTACGAAGCCTTTAAGAAACAGGGTCATAAAAATACTTACGATTGTAATAATGAGTATTTAAATTTTTAGCGAGGAAGGACAAATGGAGAAACACAAAGTTAACAAAGTAGTGTGCACTGTGCGCGTTAAAAAAACGAATCGCTAAGAATGTTGGATAGGATTTTCTAACATTCGCTGAATGCTTAAAGCTAATGTGGCGCATCCAGGATGGTCCAAAAAACTGATTGTTTTCACCTAAATTTTGATCCAGGTGGTGAAATTTTTTGGATCAGCTTTGAGAGTTTGAAAGCCACAATCTTTTTTCTGATTCTTTGATTTAAATTTTCATTTATTTTTGACTTTTTTTAAACGCGCAAATTGTCTCGTGGAAATCCACGGACGGTTGATCGTCTGCGGTATGGCAAAAGTACATTACTCCAGGGTAAAGAACTAGTTTTTGTAAAATTGTCTCGTACTCAATATTTATGTAAAATAAAAAGTTTTAAAGAAAAACTTAAGAAGTATAGAGAGGTATGAACGATATAACTTGTAACAATTATACATAACTAATAACAGTTAGCGATCGCAGTAAGGAAGAAAAGAATAATTAAACACACTCACAAACACACACCGACACAAATACTGTAATAATAATGAGTATGATAACGGTTATTATCAGGACTAGTAACATTAATCGTATTCGAATCTAAGAATTATACTCGAAAATATACATTTGAATATGAGAATATATTTGAATGTGAAAAATATATTCGAATATAAAATTTATATTTGGACAAATGATATTAATACACTTTAAAGTGTCTAGAGCAGGTTTGAGATTCGAACCGTAATTATATCGGCTGACATGGAAAAGTGCTTTAATTTAGAGACAAATGTAGTTACATATCTCTCAAAACCGATTTGATCTTAATTTGACGGGTGGATTGTAATAAATAAAAAAAGTTAAAGATTTCACCTGTCGATTAAAAATCGATAAAAAAAATCTTCACGTAGGAATCGTGTGTATGTGTATAGATCCAAAAAAAATACATAGAAAACCCACGTCCAATGTCAGTCTACATATCAGACTTTAGTTAGCACCCAGCCCTTTTTCCGACTGATCGATAACCGTTTTCTCGAGAATAAATCACTTACTGATGATGAGCCCCTTTTCCCTTTTCATCACCCAAAAAAACCTATCTTCCAATCAGCTTAAAGCTGAAAAATATTTAATGTAACTATTAAACCAATTTAGTAGAGACTACATTACTTATACCACTACTATTACTACTGTATACTAAACTAATACCGCTGCTATTAATATTACACATTATACCACCCATATCACAGACATAATCACGTTGTTAAATCGCTGGTTAAAAAAGAATTAAAAATTAATATTTACTGGCGACAACCTTCGAAAAACTTTATATGGAAAATTGGTTTGTTCATTTTTAATCTT
>JAUESH010000024.1:12298035-12308512 GCA_032275165.1 Synergus magnus
CGGAGTACTCAACGCTTATTTTCATAAATAAAAAATTTGAATCCCACTTTCTAATCTACATAGTCTTATAGGAAAAAGCTCAAGCTTTCTTTTAAGATCAAAACAAAATTTTTTTAAAATACCGTTTTATGAGAAAAAGTCAAATTTAGTTTTGACCTTCATTTTTGAAGGTCAAATATTTATGTTTTGAAAAAATGCGTAGGACATATCAAAAGAGCGTGAAAAACCCTATCGAAACTGTACTAGACAAAATTTTTTTCATCGCTGTTATAAGAGTTAAAAATTGTCCAATAGACGATATCCACGAAAATCCCAAAACTTTCATCCCCTCCAACTCGGAAAGTTTTTGACCGATCTTGTTCAAATTTGATGTGGTTACTGCTACCCAATAGGACTAAACTTTGTGCAAATTTGAGCCCGACCGGATGAACTCGGTTTTCAAAGTGGGAACACTTGAGAAAAAATCCCCCATAATTGTGACCTGCCGCGAAGAAAGGGACCTATCGCGCCAAAAATCGATTTTCAGGTTTTTACACCAATCGATAGTTTTTGAGTTGCTCTTTCATTTGCAAAAATCAAAAAAAAATTTATGTTGATTACTTTTTTTGTTATTAAGCTACAAACTGTGAGCTCACCGTATGGTGCCTGCTTGTGGACTCGGCTACGATCGCCCGTCCTGTAAAATTCTGCTTTGGCGCGATAGGTCCCTTTCTTCGCGGTAAGTCACGTATTTCATCCGCCGTCGATTCTGTGACTTGAACGTGTTCAGCCTGTATGATTTGAAATGAATTCGGCCCACAGATTTATATATTTTAAAAATATTTCAAGGATTTTAGTTCATTATTATTTATATTTATTTATTTACATATTTTATTTTCATAAAATCTTAAAAATGATTATAATGTATGTATTTTTTTTTCATAAGAACTAATAAACGTTCCAGTTCCACTTTGGAACGTAACGTGCAAAGTGGATATAATGTAAACATTTTGAGTCTTTAGCTGCTTCATACATAACTACTTATTATTGCCATTAACGTGATTTGCACGTTTTAAAGTACACTGTTATTCAAAAAGTTTTAGCAATTAGCACATGTATAATGAAATAATAAACAAAACGTGTTATATGTTTCAGTTTTAATTATATTTCAAGATTAGACAGGAATGTAGTGTTGCAAATCATTTATAAAAGTTACAAAATTAAAATACTAAAACATTAAGATCGTTGGGTTCAAGTTCCCATTTCATAATTCGATCTCTTCATTTTACTTAACAAATATTATAATTGCGTATTTTTTCACATATGTAGCACTATTCGTTTTAGAAATATTATTGTGGGGACGGAGAGAAAAAATGTATACTTTTAAAACCATTAGCGTAAAACGAAAAATTAAATCTTTAAAATTATTGGATATCTCTTGAAATTATTCAAAATTCCATGAAATCTCGTGTAATATCTTCAAGTTTCTAAAAATCTCTTGAAGTCCATTGAAATTCGAGAAAATTGCAAAAAGTTTTTACACTTAACTTAAAATTCCTTAAGAGCTCATCTAATTTCTATAATTGCTTCAGAATTCTTCATTTTTCCAGGAAAAATAATTTACATAAAATTTTATCCCATAGTTAAAACTATAATATTTATTTTATAAAAAAATCGCAGTCTTTCAACCATTTCTTCTTTTCATGTGTACATCTCTTGGAAAAAAATCGTGTGTGCAATCGCATTGAGGCTGCAATTAGTGATTAGTAGAGCTGATTATTTACATCAATTAAGAAGATCTAATGAGAGAAAATTAAGTCAGGATTGAAAAGTTATTTATTACGAAGCTTTCTTTACGGATTCAGAGGAAGAAAGAAGAGCTCAATTTAAAAAGCGGTTTTTAATTTGGAAACAGAAGTTAAATCGTAGAGATATTGGGAAAAAATAAAGGAGCACTCTAAAAACAGTCTATTGGCTGTCAAACGATTCCTTTTACTATTAAAGGATTTTCTATTCAAAATTAGCATGAGAGGAAAACAATAAACTAAAACAATGTACAATGACTCATACGTAGGGGCACTTCGTCCGCTAACCTACAAATGCAATCCTTTAATAGTTCAAGGACTTCTTTTCATTGTCAAAAGAAATCGTTTATCGGTAACACTATTTTCGTTTTGCACTTAACAGTTGAGTTTTTTAACGGTGAAACGATTCCGTTGACAGATAAAAGAAATCTGCTTAATTTCAAAGGATGCATTTTGAAAGGAACGTCATTTCACTACCAATAGAATTTTTTAGAGTGAGATAGAAAGGGATAGGATTGTTATCTCTTTATTTCCAGCAGGGAGGTAGGAACAAATTGAGATCAAGAAGGCGATAGAAAAGGGTAGACAAGAATAAGCGAGAAATGGGAAGGAATAGAGAAGTGGGGATTGAAAGATTTTTATTGAAAAATTCGAGCGAATTGTGACTGATAAGGATATCGAAAGAGATAGAAAGAGATTGAGAAGAAATTGAAAAGGAGATGGAAAGAGATTGACCAGTGGGGATTGAAAGAGATAGGAGCGAACTGTGATTGATAAGGAGATAGAAAGAGATTGAGAAGAAATAGAAAAGGAGATAGAAAGAGA
The DNA here is from genome assembly GCA_032275165.1 of Synergus magnus. Classification (NCBI taxonomy): domain Eukaryota; kingdom Metazoa; phylum Arthropoda; class Insecta; order Hymenoptera; family Cynipidae; genus Synergus; species Synergus magnus. The sequence continues at coordinate 12,300,645 of JAUESH010000024.1, forward strand.
TATACAAATGAGGATTGAAAGAAATAAGAGCGATTTGGATTAAGATGGATGTAGAAAGAGATAGACTGCAATAAGCGAGAGATAGATAAGTGCGGATTGAAAAAGACAGGCGTGGATGTGGATTAAGATGGAAATAGAAAGGGATAGAGCAAATGGTGATTGAAAAGGCGATAGAAAGTGATGGACGGGTATAGGCGAGAGATAGAAGTGGTTAAACAATCTTTATTCCTTTAATGGTCTTAGGGATAGAAGGAGATAGAAGGGGATAGGACTTCTATCTCTTTATTTCCAGCAGGGAGGAAGGAACAAATTGAGATTGAGAAGGAGATAGAAAAGGATAGACAAGAACAGGTGGGAGATGGGAAGGAATAGAGGAGTGAGGATTGAAAGATGTTTATCGAAAAAATAGAACGAATTGTGACAGTTAAGGAGGTCGAAAGAGATAGAAAGGGATTGAAAAAAGAATTGAAGTGAGTCGAGATTGACAAGGAGATAGAAAAGGATAGACAGGAATGGGCGAGAGATAGGAAGAAATAGTGAAGTGGAGATTGAAAGAGATAGGAGCTAACTGTAATTGACAAGGAGATAGAAAGAGATAGGAAGAGATAGGCGGGGATAGGCAAAAGATAAAACGATATAAAAGAGGATATTAAAAGAGATAGGTGTGGATGTGGATTAATATGGAGATAGAAAGAGATAGGCGGGGATAGGCGAGATATAGAAATGGATAAGCAATCTTTATCCCTTTCTATCTTAAAGATAGAAGAAGACAGAAAAGGATATGATTTCTATCTCTTTACTTCCTGCAGGAATTTGTTGGGTGTCAGATTTAATATTATCAAATATATTAAATAATAATCTTGTGACTTGCAAAAAAAAGTTTTTCAACGTCACAAACAAGTCACAAAGTGTTTATTTTTTGTAGAAAATTATAATTATATTTTGATATACTTTTCTCTTCCTTAAAAAAGAAACTCGTCACTATTTATTTAAGTCGTAAGTCTACTTTCATTCCCATTCCTCTTTTTTGCGTGCGGAACCCCAAGAAGGACACCTTCGAATTCCAAGAAGTGTCTCCTGACCATAATCGGAGAGTCTCGATACGCATAAGTCTTTTGCAATAAAACGCGTCGCAAATTGAAATGAGTATTAGCGGATTTTCTCGGAATCTGTCGAGGCAATTCTGGGATTTTCTACTATGCGTACCTAGATTAAAAGATAGAGAAAGGAAAAAGAGAGCGAGATCAGAATTTATCAGAAAGCCAAGATTTTATGGAATAATAAAGAATTCAAAAGATTTTTAAGCAATTTCCAAAGATTTCAAGGGATATCAAATATTTTAAGAGATCTTAGAATACTTCAAATAGATTTCAAAAGATTTCAAAATATTTTATCAGATTTAAAATTTTTAAGAGATTTTAAGATATTTCAAACAGATTTCTCGTAATTTAAAGCAATTTTAGGAGATTTCAAGAAATATTCAAAAATTCAAAAAATTTAAAGAAATTTCAAATATATTAAGAGATTTAGTAAAGTTTTTTGGAGAAATTTGAAACGTTTTTGTGAAAATAAAGGAATTTCAAGAGATTTTCATGAATTTAAGAAGATTTCATGGAATTTTATGATATTTTGAAGAATTTAAAAATTGCAAAAGATTTTTTCTGAAATTTCAAAGATAATCGCGAAATTTTTAGGATTTTAAAAGATTTTAAGTGATTCCTCCAAGATCTCAAGGAAATTCTAAAGATTTCAAAATATTTCAAAGGAATTCAATAGATTTCAAGAGATTTGAGCAGATTTTAAGGGATTCTTAAAAGATTTCAAGGATTTCAACAGATTTTAAGATGTTTCAGGGGATTTGACCAGATGTTAAAAGATTCCAAAAATGTTTCAAAGGGATTCAAGAAATTTCAAAGATTTAGAAAGATTATAAGTGGTTTCAACAAATTTTAAGGGATTTTCATGTATTTAAACAAATTTTAAAAGATTTCAAAACAATTTCAAAGATTTAAAAAGATTTTAAGGGATTCCTAAAGTTTTTCAAGGGATTTAAAAAATTTCACGAGATTTGCGCAGATTTTAAGGGATTTTAATGGATTTCAACAGATTTTAAGGAATTCCAAAAGCGATGTCAAGGGAATTTCAAAGATTTCAAGGATTGAACAGATTTCAAAGAATTTTAAGGGATCTCAACAAATTTTAAGTGATTTCGAACGATTTCATGGGAATTCAATAGATTCCACGAGATTTGAGCAGATTTTAAGGGATTCCTAAATTATTTCAAGGATTGAACAGATTTTAAGGAATTTTAAAGGATTTCAATATAAATGGCAAGAAATTAAAAAATACAAATTGAATTAAGATAAATTTTTATCGTATATTCTGAATGTAAATACATCGTGTATTTACAACGGAAATGTTATTCCACAGAGAGACTGAATTAACTGTTCCCCTTTCGTATAGATATAAGAGATAAAACCAACAAATTGCCATGCATGGCTGGATAGAATGCAAGGTATATTCATTTCACGAAATTTATAATTGCCTTTTTTTAAAATAGTAATTTATATACTTATAATTATTTAATAAAAATTTCATGGACTTTTCGTGCAAATTTCCATCGAATTTTAATGAATTCAAATTTCCATTAATTTTCCGAACAAAAAATTTAATGTCTAGGTCAAATTATGTAATAACTTTTAAACTTTTAAACACTAAAACGTTTTTTTTTAAATTGTTCAAAATCTCTTGCCATCATTCGAATGTTTTAAAAATATTCTTGAAGTCTCTTTGAAACTTCTAGAAATCTTTTGACATCTTATGAAGCCTGAAATATTCTTGAATCTTTTGAGTCCCCCTGAAATACTTTTGAAATCTTTTAAAATTTTGATGAAACTTTTTAAATCTCGAAGCTTATAAATATTTCTTGAAATTTTTGAAATCTTTTGAAATCCACTTGAATATTTTTAAAAATATTCTTAACTTCTAGCGAACGATGTTTTTGTTGCTGTTAAATAGTGTAGGTAAATTTTGGTATGGTTTTTCCTTAAATCTTTTTAAATTTTCTGTTCTTAAAGTCTGTTTCGAAGTCTTTAAAATCTTTGGAAAACTTTTGAAAACCATTTTGCAATCTGTTGAAATCACTTGAAATTTTTTGAAATTTTTCAAAATCTTCAAAATCTCTTGAAATCCTTTGAAATCTTTTGAAATTCGTTGGTACAAAAACATTAGCCTTAAATGTTCTTGGAATCTTTTAAAAATCCCTTGAAATCTTTGAAATTCTTTAAATCCCTTAGAAATGGTTTTGGAATCCCTTAAACTCTTTTTGAAATTCCTTAAAGTCTGTTGAAATCCCTTAAAATTCATTAAAAGCTTTTGAAATCCCTCGAAATCCCTTGAAATCTTTGAAATATTTTGAAATATTTAGAATTTCCTCGGAATATTTGAGGAATGCTTTGAAATCTCTTAAAATTCGAAAAACATCACGATAAAAATGTTAAAAATAAAAAAATTATAATTATAATTAATAATAATAATAATAAAAATAAAATAGTAACCAGTTTTTATTATAAAAAGTATCCTGTGATTCAACTTCATCAATTGGAAAAAGGTGGAAAGATGAAAAATTCCCAAAATAGGTGAAATAGGTGAACAAACTAAAAATAGTTGAAAAAAGTGAATAGATGACAACCTGTCATCACTGATATCAAACTTTCTTCTTTAATGAACTATAAAAGACTCATTTGAGGAAGTAAAATAAGAAGGGCGATACAATGGATACATTTTTCGATCGATATTGGCCTTATAAGTGAAGGCTTTATAAATATCTGTACGTGGGTTTTTCAAGAGCCATAGATTCGGATCAAAGTGAAAATGCATATATAACGTTATATCTCTGGGTAAAATGAGTAAGGCCCATTCATCTGTTCTTCAGACCCGACACGAATGACGCGGCCTGCTTCATTCGCCCACGGATTTCTTTGCCTTCGCCAAATACGGACCCGCCAGCGCCAGTTCTTTGGTTCTGCCTCTCCAACACTTTACGGCCCACGCCTTCAGTCGATGACGTTTTTTTTATCACGCCAGACATACTTACTTACATGCTTACTTATTTACTTTAAGTAAATTTAAGTTAAAAGATAGAAAGGGATATTAATTTTTGGATAGAAAAGGATAGAGATTTTCTATGTCTCCCATGTACACACTTACCATCCATCAAACGCTCCCTGTTGGAAATAAAAAGATAGAAAGTCTATCTATTTGAATCTTTTTCAATCTTCAGGATTGAAATAAAAAGGAAAAATGTATCCAAATGTATCATTCGCTTTCCTTACCAAACTATTTCTATCCTTTTTTAATCTACAATAACCTCTTTCCTTTTGAATCTCAATATTTCCATCTTTCCGTATCCATTGTCTGCTATCTTTGTTAATAATTTCCTGTCCTCCACTTGTCCACGCTAATCTTTCCTTATTCTCCGCCGATCCACGCCAATCTTTTTCTGTCCCTTTTGCAATCTACTGCCGCGCCTATCTTTTCCAATCCCAACTTTCCTATCCATGTCTATCCTTTGTCTAATCATTTGAATCCTTACCTATCTCTTTTGCAATCTACACGGAAAAAATTTGTCGCTTAAAATGTTATCGACTTTGTGTATTACTTGTGGATAGGCTAGAAAGTCGACTAAATGTTATGAACCTCCTTATTCAAGAATATGATAGATAATCGTCTGAAATATACACAAAAGTTGAGAAAAATTTAAAACGTAAATTCGAAAGTTTAAGTGACAGTCGCAGAAAATTTAAAACACTGTGGGTTATTTTATATTCTCTACCTAAGCTGGATGTCGAAAGTTTATGCGACAGTCGAAGAAAATGTTGAATAGTGTCGAAAGGAAAATATTTTTTTCTGCGATACGATCCTGCACTTATAGTTATTTATTTTTTACGTTTAAATTACTTATATAATCTCACGTGAACTTACTATTACATTTAACACTGTACACTACAGAAACGCAATTTTTTATAAACACTTCGTAGCACCGAGAATCTAACGCTCGCACGCACGCACGCATCCTAAATCTAGTTCTAATCGCACGCCTTAATCCTTACTTGACACACTGGGGTACAGCACACCCCAGCATATTTCCAAATATGGAAAATACTACTCAAACTCGATAGAGGTAATTAAAATATAATTTAATAATTTAATAATTTAAAATATGAGGCCAATATTTCTTTGGAAAGTGATATCCAAAGAAGCTATGAAAAAATTGTCAGGTCAAAATACACAACCTTTAAGTTTTTATAAAACAGTTTTTCGGCTGGGGTACATAAAACCCCAGTGTGTCAAGTACGTCACACAGCGGAAGTGTGTCAAGTAAGGGTTAATCCGCATACCCAACATACCTCGTGGAGACTTCTCTGAAATATTTGGACCACATTCAGCATATGAAGGCAATGCCGATTTTATTCTTCCTGATGCCCTGAGTCAAAAGTTTGCTCATGGTTTCAAAATGATTTTCAAAATAAATACAAATGACACGTGACAGCGAAATCTAACGAAAATTATCACAACAGCAGAAAGTTGAGCGAGGTTGCATTGCCTGCTGCGCGATGCAACGAATTATACGTTTCTGCACATCGTTTTCTGCGACTGTCGAGAAAATTTTAGAAAACGGGATATAAAATCTGATGGACTTTTCATTAACTCTTAGAAAAGATCGCTCATCAGTGTTTAAAATACTTTGTTATAATAAATACGCGACTTATTTTCTTCGAAATTAGAGATGGAAAGCCATATTAAAAAATCGACTTCAACACTTTCGACTTTTTTAAAACATTGTTTAAATTGTTTTTTAACGTTTATTAATTATAAATAGGTAATTTAAACAACGTAAAGAAGTTTTTTCTAAGCATAGGGAGACATAAATCATCTGAAAAATGTATTGATTAGTTTTGAATATGTAAAAGTAATTTTTTAAAACAATTGGAAAACTAATTTTTCCGTTAAACCATCTAAACTGAATTTTTAAGACAAAATAAATTTTGGATTTGAAGTAATTTTCAAAAACAGAGGTGCGGGACGGCGAGAAGCAAAAAGAAAGGTTGTTTGTTGGTTTGTGAGATTAGTGCAGCATGATGTTAGCTTAAGGAAATCGAAAGAAAGAAAGTCGAGTGAACAAAGTCGGTTGAGTCGACTTTCGATTAAAGTCGACTTCGACATTTCCATCATCCCTAAAGGAAAATAAAATTTCCCTTTACCATGACTTCCCTTTAGCATTTCCCTTTACCATGATTTCCGTTTACCATTTTCCTTTACCATGACTTCCCTTAACCATTACCCTTTACCATTTCCCATTACCATGATTTCCGTTTACCATTTCCCTTTACAATGATTTCCCTTTACCATTTTGCTTTACCATTTTTCTTAACCATTTCCTTTTAACATGATTTCCCTTTACCATTTCCATTTACCAGTACCCTTTACCATTTCCCTTTACCATTTTACTTTACCATGATTTCCCTTTAGAATGTGAAGAGCCATGGTTTTTGGATTTTTTCTATGGAAGTCGATGTATCACTGATTTTCTCAGAAACTATCACTCGTAGAAAAAAATGCTTGCAACAAAAAATATGTTTTTCGATGAGATCTGCTACTTTTGTTTGCATTTTTTTTTTAATTTTGCATATTGACTGAGATAAACGAAAAAAAACCATGATTTTGATGGTTTTTTCATGGTTTCACCATGAAAATCGACTAGTCGCCAATTTTCACTATCATATTCGTAATCAGGGCATTAAAATACATAGGTATAGGCAATTTCAAGAAAATCGAAGGTATACCCTTTTCGGAAGTTTATCCAATCATTTCAGTCCTTTTCTATCTCTCTTGAAGTGTATTACCAAGTCTATCCTTTTCAATCACTACCTTTTTATCCATGTCTATTCTTATTCTAATTATCTCAATCCTTTTCTATCCTTTTTACAATCTCTTAAGAAGCTTATCCTTTTCAATCCATACTTTTCTATCCACGTCTATCCTTGTATAACCATTTCAATCCTTTTCGATCTTTCTTGAAGTATACTATAAAGACTATTCATTTCAATCTTTATCTTTCTATCCATGTCTATCCTTGTTAAATCACTTCAATACTTTTTTATCTCTCTCGAAGTATACTACCAACCCTATCCTTTTAAATCCTTATCGTTCTATCCATATCTATCCTTGTACAATCATTTCAATCTTTTTATACCACATATATTTTTCTATTTTTATCTGCCTAATCATTTCAATGCTTTTGTATCTCTTTTCGCAATTGGAATTTCTTTTAAAATCTAAAGTCATGAAACTTATGCATTTTAATTATGATTATAAGTAATGTTTATGAGATAGAGAAGAGAGGATTAAAAGATCCGCTTTAGATAAAAAGATTAAAGATTAAAAGAGTATTGGTGCAAGAAAATAGAAAATAGACAAACGTACCAGTCAAGCAATAGTATAAGATAGAGATAAAAGGGGTCTGGTAGAGATAAATTAGTGATTATACTGACAAAGAGATTGAAAGGGGTAGAGATGGATAGACGAGAGATAAATGAGGAGATTGAAGATATAGGCTATAGATTTAAGAAAGAGATTGAAAAAGATAGAGTTGTATGAACAAGGGATAGATTGGGATAGAGCTCTTTTGGATGAGTGATATTGGTTTTTACAACATCAGGGTGTCTAGCGGACCGGGAAACCGGGAGAAACCGGGAAAAACCCGGGAATTTTATTGGACCGCGGAAAAATCGGGAAAAACCCGGGAATTTCATTTATGACCGAGAATTTTTCGTATTTTATCGAAAAATCGACTTTTTTCCACTTTT
>JAUESH010000024.1:12310193-12323907 GCA_032275165.1 Synergus magnus
CGTGGACATTTGACAAAAACGGGGGGGGGGTCAAATTTTACACAAATCTAATACATTCCCTGATGAGAATGTAAAAACAAAAAAGCTCCCAGGGTTACCTGGTGAATTGTGTGAAGAAGTACTGTGCAAAATTTAAAAACAATTGGTCCAGTAGATTTTGAGTTATGATGTTCACGGACTTCAAAAATAACAAGTTTCAGAAAAACGCTGTCGAGAGCAGGTAATATAGAAACCCGGCCTGGAGCAATGGACACTCAAGTACTCATAACTTCGTCAATTTTGCTCTGATCGACTTGAAATTTTGACACAATATGCTTAAGATATTATGTATTCTTAAAAAAAAATTTTAATTTTAATACCTTACCCCCCCCCCTCCCCCCCCTTAAAGGAATTCAAAAAAGTTAAAAGTAATAAATATACAATAATATAGATTATTGGAATATAAATATAAACTCAAAGCTTATCATTCAAAATATATGTGTATTAACTTTAAATTACCTCAAACATCCTATCTTAAAACAGTGGTGTAACGAAATGTCTCGAAAATCTCGCATATATTGTTGTTGCAAACCTGATTGGCTTTTGAATGACTTAAAGTTGAAAGAAGAAAACAAATTAATGGCGCAAAAAAATTTCACGAAAACCTTCGAAATTCCTTATTAAAGTTCGTTAAGATTTCTTAAAACTCCCAGAAACCTCTTGAAATCCCTTAAAAATCAACAAAAACCAGTGAAATCATGAATCTTTTGAAATCCAAGTTAAAATTCGCAAAAATTTCTAAAAATGCCTAAAAACTTTTTAGAATTTCTTAACATTTAAAATCTCTTAAAATCCTTAGAAATCTTATCAAATTCCATGAAATCCTTAAAAATCCCACAAAATCTTTTAAAAATTAGAAAAATCTCATGAAATCCCTTAAAATTTTACGACAACCTTCGTAATCCTTTTAAATTCTAAAAACCTTTTAAAAATTATATATATATATATATATATGAAAATTCTTTTGAAATCCCTAAATAAAATTACCTGACAAACTTTAAAATCCTTTAAATCCCATAAAATATTTTAAAACACACAAAAATCTCGTGAAATCCGTTAAATCTCGTGAAAATTTCTTAAATTTCCTAGAAACTTCTTAACATTCCCTAAAATACTACAATAAAATATAAAATCACTTTATATGCTTTAAAATCCATTAAAATTATAAGAAATATCATCAAATTCCACGAATTCCCTTAAAATTTCACATTAAAAATCCCTTAAATTTTATAGAAACCTTTAGAAACCTCTTAAAATTCCTCGAAATTTCACGACAAGATTTAAAATCCCTTAAAATCTCTTAGAATTCTTTAAAATCTCTGACAAGCTTTAAAATCCTTTAAATCCCATAAAATATTTTAAGTGATAAAAATCTCTTGAAATCCGTTCAAATTTGTGAAAATATCTTAAAATTCCTAGAAAATTCTTAAAATTCCTTGAATTTTATGATAACAATTTAAAATCCCTTTATGTCCCTTTAAAATTCATTAAAATTATTAGAAATCTTACCGAATTCCATGAAATCCTTAAAATTCTATAAAATCTTCTAAAAATCAGAAAATCCCTTAAAATTATTAGAAATCTTACCGAATTCCATGAAATCCTTAAAATTCTATAAAATCTTCTAAAAATCAGAAAATCCCTTAAAATTATTAGATATCTCATAAAATTTCACAAAATTCTTCAAAATGCCACAAAATATTTTATTTTATGATAAAATTTAAAATTCCTTAAAGTCCCTTAAAATTCTCTGAATCCTTTTGAAATCTCTTAAAATTCCTCGAAACTTCACAACAAGATTTAAAATCCCTTAAAATTTCTTAAAATACCCAGAAACCTTTTGAAATCACTTAAAATTTCATGAAAACCTTCGAAATCGCTTAAAATTTGTTCAAATCTCTTAAAATTCGTGAAAACCTACTAAAATTCCCAGAAACTTTTTAAAATTCCTTGAATTCTACGATAATATTTAAAATCCCTTTACGTCCCTTTAGAATCCATTAAAATTATTAGAAATCTCACTGAATTCCATTAAATCCTTAAAATTATATAAAATCTTCCAAAAATCAGAAAAGAAATCTCATAAAATTTCACAAAATTCCTAGAAATTTTATGACAATATATAAAACTTCTTAAAGTCCCTTAAAATTATCTGAAACATTTTGAAATCTTTTAGAATTCGTGAAAACCTCTTAAAATTCCCAGAAACTTCTGGAAATTCTTTAAATTCTATGATAATATTTAAAGTCTCTTTATATCCTTTAAAATTCATTAAAATTATTAGAAATCTCACAAAATTCCAAAAAATCTTTTAAGAATCATAAAAATCTTTTGAATTCTCTTAAAACTCCTCGAAATTTCACGAAAACATTAGAAATTGCTTAAAATTCGTTGGAATCTCTTAAAGTTCTTAGAAACCTCTTCATATTCCTCAAAATTTCAAAACATTTCGTAAAAATCACTTGAAAATTGTCAAAATCCCTTAAAATTCCTAGAAACGTCTTGAAATTCCTTTCAATAAAAGTGATGTAACGAAATGTCCCTAAAATCTTGCATACATTGTTGTTTCAAACCTGCTCTCTAAATTTGAATCTGCGAACTTTCATTGGTTTTTGAATTATTTGAAGTTATAAGAAGTAAAATAAATAATCGGGCGCGTAGCGCGCGTGTTGGTTTGCTAGTAAAGTTTATATATTCCTAATATTTTATTTGATCTTTTAATTAAAAAATTCGTATGAATTGAATTTCTCTTTAAATTTCTAAAAAAAAACTGTAGAATAAAAAGATCCTTATAAGTTTGCTCTCGTCCCAAAAAGACAAAAAAAATATCTACGATTTTACTCGATGAAGAGTGAGGTTCCTAAACCGATAATGAGAAACTACCGTACGAATCTTACACAATCATCTCTAAATCTAAAAGAATAACATCCATGTTTCATAAGTTCCTATAATTCCATAATCGACCTCAAGTCCCTACTGGGAGTCTCTTTAACGTTTTCAATTCCAAAGTCTACGTCATCGCTCCGTTTGCTCTTCTCAAATCTCAACCTCGCCTCTCGACGATGTACCGTCTCTGTCTTGGCCCCCCTCTAAGAACCGGTTCTCTGCTTTTACTATTCCTCGTCCTCGACTTCGTCGTCCCCGTAATCTCCAAGAACCGACAGCCAACAACCAACTAACTTCAGTGCCTCACGTTTCTTGATACTCAACCACAAACATACGCGCTCACACTCTCAAAGTTTATTCGCGCACCTACGATAGCCAGGAGTGGGACAACAACGTGTGAGTTTGCCTCGTTCCACGCTCGCTTGAAACATCCCACACGAGAGACTCCTGGTACCGGGGATGTCGAAAAGTAGGGAGATCGGTTGAACCGGCGTGTGTTTCAGTGGAGACAGATCAGTCTGCGACCGGCAACACCGGCAACATTACCAGGACAAATTTCAGACCTGACTCATCGCGATTTCGCTAACGTCACTCGTAAACGAAACCAACCACCTGTTTTCATTTTTCGGTAGCAAGCGTTTAATTTATTCTTATCTTAATCTAAATCTAAATCGAAGTCTAAATCTAAATCAAAATTTAAATACCACAAACAGGTGAAGTGATCATAATAAAGGAAAGTTTAGTGATTAGGGGACTATTTATTATCAGTGAGTTCTAAAGTGTAACGATGACAATAAAAAAGGGAAGTGCGGGGAAGGGGAAGGGTAAGGAAGTCGCGAAAAAGACTGAAGTCACTTCAAATTCGGCAAAGTCCAGTTCGAGCGACCTGGCTCGAAAAAGTTCGACATCCTCCATGAAACACTCAACAGAGGTGGTTTGCTCATCGAGTCTTGTTCAGGAGTCGAAAAATATCGCTGAATCAGAAAAGAGAACCAACACTATGGAAGCGACGAGCTCGAGTCGAGAAGTGATCATGGACTCTAAGGGAAACATCATCAAAGTTATTGAGAGCAAACCCAAAACGATTGTTCAAAGGGCATCATCTTCAAAATCCGGAAAAGCTTCCCAGGAACTGATTTCTAGGGAGCAAAGTCAGAATCTGAAAGAGAGGAGGGAAATTCGAGAAAAAGATGAGAGAAATATCGATACTCAAAGTCATCTATCAAAAATTGATAAATCCAGAACTGATAAATCAAAAACAACTGATCACTTCAAATCAACAGGTCATTCAAGCCAATCTTTGCACTCGGAGAGTTTTCACATGTCTTCAGATTCCTCTAGTCAAGGCCTCTCTTCGAAAGTGCCTCCGACGACATCTTCGAAATCAGTTGAGAGTTGTGAGTCGAAAACTGTTGTCACCGAAGGTCACACGGAGGATGGCAAGACTGTCACAAGTACGATAAGAATAGACGAGTCGGGTCAGAGGATTGACGATAATGGAGTCATTGTGTCCACCACTAGTCAAAACATCGACAGTGACATAAAAGTTGACAAAGACAAAACAACCCTTGACAAACATGACTCACGCAGTAGGCTTGGGGACTCAACTTGGGATGGTAAGTTCGTCTACGAGAAACCTTCTCCCAAAGGCAAAACAGTGGATGTCGTCCGAAATGGCCAGGATCATCAAAGTCATCTGTACCACGACGAACGTTTTTCCTCTAGCTCAAGTGTTCATGAAACCCACTCTTCAGAATCTGTGATTCAGAGTACATCCGAAAATCAGAGCACATCGTTGAGTCAGAGTAAATTTGTAAATCAGAGTACATCTGTAAATGAGCAAACAGATACAACAGATTTTGCAAGAAAGGACTCCGGAAGATCAAACCACAGCCCAACTCGGTACAGTAAGCCTGGGGACTCGACCTGGGACGGGAAGTTTGTATTAGAAAAGCAAGAGCCGAAGAGGAAAACTGTCTCCTACGATCTTAGGGATTCTACACAAGGATCCGACACATTTATATCTGAAGAAAAATTGGACATCAAGGATAGTAGGACTCGAGAGACTAAGATTGAGGAAAGTAAGAGGGATTCTAGATCCCCGACGAGAAGAGTAACAAAACCTGGAGAATCGACCTGGGATGGTCACTTCGTTTACGAGAAGCCGCAGGAAAAACGAACGAACGATACGACGGTTGTGCGAACAACCGAGAAGCGAAACGATTCTGTGGAAGTGCAAGATGTGACCGAAGAGCAGAACGTGCAGGAGTCGGTTACGTCATCTTATATCATTGAATATAACATAGCGGGAGATGCCAAGCAAGTGGAGAAGGTGACATCAGTTTCGGAAGTGATTCTTGAGGAAGATGATGGACCAGGAAGTCCCAGGAGAACAGCACCTAGAGATCAACCGAGAAGCTACAGACCTGGGGAGTCCAGTTGGGATGGTAAATTCGTCTACGAAAAGCCTTTCCCCGATCACAAAAAACCTGGGGATATCAGGAAAGTTGATAGGAGATCAGGAACTGTGGACATCCGAGAAGTTACTGAGGACAATTCGATAAATGAGGCGGATATTTCAACAAGTTCCTACGTGATTCAACACGCTTCCAGTGAACAGAGCTTCAAAGATCTCAAGGATCACAGCATCTCTTCTTTGATTGTTGAAGTTGACGATCATAGAGACGATCATAAAATTTCTCCACGACCCGAAAGTCCGGAAAAGACACCTAAAGATCTTAGGGCCTCCAAACCAGGTTCTTCTGCTTGGGATGGTACATTCATTACGGAAAGGAGTCCTGAGAAACCAAGGAAGAAGAACATAAGTGACACGACCTTGGATCTGACCGACACTGAAGTGACCCGATCTTCCTTTATTGTTCAGCAGTCGAAAACCCATGAAAGCTACTCAGATTCCCGAAATGTAGATTTTTCGACAACAGCTGTGGAAACCGTCGTCATTCAAGATGGCGAACCAGTCATATCGTCAATTTCTATAATCGATGATAATCCAGTCAAGTTCATCACAACTTCGGTTATTGACACTGAGTACAACAAACCAACGCATCAAAGAAAACCTTCTGATCAAAAAACACCAGTTGAAAGGTCACCTGCTGACAAAAGAAAACCAACAGATCAGAGAAGTCCCGGTAAGCCAGGAGCTTCAACCTGGGATCGTTCTTTTATTAACGAAAAACTAGAACCGAAAAAACCAGAATCGAGAAAACCAGAGGATTCAAAAACAAAACCACCAATCAGGAAACACTCTACAGACATAATTGATAAATCCACTACTTCCATTGATTTATCTGAATCAAGGAATTCCATCACAGTCGAAAAATCTTCTTTCATCGAGTCGAAGACGTTTGATTCTTCTGGTATTTCCAAGACTCTTGTGATTGATTATCCAGAAGGAAAACCTGTGGAGGATGGAAAAGGACCGAAAAAATTGGCTGATTCAAGATCACCTGAAGGTCGAAAGAGTCCTGAGAAGAGTCCCATTGATAGATCTGTTCGTCCAACTAAGCCTGGATTTTCCACTTGGGATGGTTCCTTTACTTATGAGAAACCTCAAAATAAAAAACCAACTGATGAGAAGAAGCCAACCGATGACCAACAACCAACTTCAAGTTTGAAGAAGCCTGAAGATAAAAAACATCCAAAAGATGTGAAGCCAACTGATTCGCGAAGACCTTCGATCACGAAGGAAATTGTTAGCACGACTGTCAAACATGATGTCATTGACTCTCACGATATTATCTCCGATACCGACCTAACGGTTACGTCAGAGGTTGTGCAAAAGTCGTATGTGATTGAAAAATCATCCAGCTTCACTGAAATTCAGGATTTCCGGAACATCATCGAGGATCATGTCATTAGTGAATACACGAAGGATATTCGCGAGGATGAGGTGAGCAAAGAATATTTTTACATTCTCATCAGGGAATGTATTAGATTTATTTTAATACGAATTATGATCTCACAGATCTGATAAGTTGGTGAGATTGAATCAGGACAGAGATGTAAACTTTCCTGAAAAACAATGTTCGATTGAAATTTTTACGAAAAGTACACGAAATTTTGAATGGAAATTTTTCACTGGAAACAGTCATAAAATTTACGCTGCAATTTCAAATATTACTTTTGTGAAAATTTTCAACATCAGTTGTTGAAGATTGATTTATCAATTTAAGTTTTTTGGATTTAATTTTTTTTTTTATAATTCTGATCAGAAAATTCTTCCCGATTTTTTAAACAGATTTTAATAAATTTGTTTGAACAAAACTTCAGTTTTTTTTTTTTAAATTCTTTGATCAGTTTTCCATTACCAATTTTTCATGACCAATTTCTTATTTTCCTTGAACATTAATGTATTCAAAATTAAGGAATCTGAATTTTTATTCAAAAATGGTCACATTTATTCCGCTTCAAGTAAGCAATAATCATTTAAAACCTCTTTCATATGAAATTCCTTTAAATAATTTGAATCTCATGAGATACTCTAAATTAAATATTTTAAAAATAAAATCCTTTAAATATCTGTAAAATTTCTAGAAATTCTTTAAAATTTAAAGAGTTCTATTGAAATACTCTAAAACTTTCAAAATCATTAATTTCCTTTAAATTCTTTTTAAAACGTTGAAATCCTTAGAAATATTTTTAAATCTTTCTTCAAAATCTTTTGAAACATTTGGAAATCATTTTAAATATCTTAAATTCTCCTAAATTTTGTTAAATGCACTGAAATTTTTAAGATCTTGTGAAATCTCTTTAAAATCCTTAAAATTACTTAAAATCTCTTGAAATCATTTGTAATATCTGGAAACTTCTGAAATCTTGTGAAATATTTGGAAAATCCTTACACTCTTCGAAATTCTTTTAAAATCCCTTGAAATTCTTTAAAATCACTTAAAATATTTTAAAATCCTTTGAAATATCTTTGAAAATCCTCGACTTTTTTTAAAATCCGTTTTAACCACTTAAAATTCACTAAAGTGAAATTCACTAAAGCTTCAAATTCCTTAGTCACTTGAAATCTTCTAAAGTGTCTTAAAATCCTTTGATATCCCTTAAAATTCCTTGAAATTCTTTAAAATCATTTAAAATCGCGTAAAATCTCTGGAAATCTTAAAAATCTTATGAAAATCTTTGAAATGTCTGCAAATCTCTGGGAATTCGAAAGGATTTCTAAAGATTTCAATAAATTTCAGTAAAGTACTTCAAAAGATTTCTAAGTATTTTAAAGGTGGATGGTACTTTAGAAATAACTTGAAATCCTTAAAATTTTTTTTCTTAAATCCGGTGTAATCTTTTGAAATTTCTTTAATATCAAAAAAAATCTCTTGAGATATTTTGTAAAAATCGATTAAAAACACTGAAATCTTTTGAAGTCTCTTTAACTTTCTGAAGGTCTTCTGAAATTCATTAAAATTCCTGAAAGTTTAAAAAAAAACTTTAGGATTCACTTAAAATTTCATTAGAAATCCCTTTAAAATCCAGCAAATTCCAGGAAATTTGTTGAAATCCAATGAAATATTTTTAAACTTTTTTCCTTTTATAACAAAATCCTAGTCTTTTAACCCCTTTGTTGCAATATTTGTTTAAAACTCGCCCAAAAGCTTAAGTATAAAAATTATTTTGAAAATTTGTATTTACACTGATTTTCATGCCCACATCTTTAAATCATAAATTTGAAATGATGTACTTCGCGATTTTAAATTATGTCGGTACAAATATGAACTACCTGTGAAGTTGTATCAAACAACAATCTTGTATGAGGAAGCAAAAAATGAATAAATGTAAATTTGAAACGATAAACAAAATATAGAAACGTCGCAATTTTATAATCTCCATTAATCTAGTAAACTAGCGAGTCAGGAATAATAACATGCTTCCTGCATTTGAGGCGAGACTGTATGATTAAGAATGAAATATGGAGTTGAAAAGAATTCTCAAATAATCAATAATGATGAAAAAGGAAAATCATATACGATTCTTAATCTGAAGGTGACCCAGAGGAATCTGCGACCTCGCGAAAGTCAGGAATCGTCAAGAGTCCCACACTTGTAAGGTAAAACCCACATTGACTTTCACTTCCAAACAGCGCAAGGATCGTGCTGAGTGGTCCGTTTAAAAATAAATCTGACCTAATACGGCACATCGTGCATTGAAGAAAAATAGTGATGCATGCATAGTGATGGGAAATATCATTCAAAAAACGTATTGATAATATCGATATTTATCGATAAATTTCCCCTCCCTTTTTCATCATAATCTGATGTTATTTCAAAGTCTCGCAAATTAAAATTCATTTAAATTAATGAAAAATCGAGGGCTCGACTATTGAATTCTCGTGTACCAGGAATATATTATATTCCCAAAAGAGTATTCAGAGAATATATCGGAATATTTAAGAATAAAAGGAATATGAAGAATATGGGAATGCACAGTGGGGCCAAAAAAGTGTCCGTGGACAAATTGATATTCAGAAGCCATTTCTGAACCGATTTGAACGTTTTTTTTTTTTTTTTTTAATTAAAACTAATAATATTCCGTACAAAACAAATTTGTTATTTTATAAAAAAATGTTATAAACATATGGCCATATCAGGTATTTATGATGAAATAAATAGAGTTTTTTCTACTGAATTGGCCATTGTTTTCTGGGTGCATCTTAGGCATTTTTTGAGAAAAAAGTTGCGTTTCTACGGTGTATTAGCAGCTTGTTATTTACCAATGACTCTTTGCTATCAATTGATAACAATTGATAATTGTTTAAACAAAATTAATTACCATATGCCCTTAAAATCCCACGAGAATATTTAAAATTTCCTAAAATTTCTTAAAATTCCATGAAATCTTTTAGAATTTCACAAAAGCTTTTAAATATCAAAAATATCTTTTGAAATTTTTTAAAATTCAATAAGGAATATTAAAATTCCTTAAAATCATTTTAAAAATGTATAAATTTCTTTAGATTCTGACAAGCTTTTTAGAATTCTTTACAATAATTGTAAAGAATTCTAAAAAGCGTGGAATTATTCCACCAAAAACTTTTAAATCCCTTAAAATACATAAAAATAACTTAAAATTTTAGAAAACCTCTTGAAAAAGAAATTTAGAGATTTTAATTTGAATTCATCATGGATTTTTTTATGTCTTGCTAAACAGAATTTCTATCGAATGATTTCCTCATAAACTTGCAGGTGAATTGTAAGACAAGACTCTAAGGCCAATTAGTACCTCTTCTATTATAAACGACTCGCAAGAAACGCGGTTACGTACACGATAACGTGTCGTGTTTTCAAAGAAGTGGAACACATTTTGTTTACCTTTTTAGCAATCGAAAACAGCTTCGATTTATGAAACCGGGTAAATTTAAATGCCTGATCATTTAAATCCACATTTTTTAAATCATAATATACTTTTAGAAGAAATCATACAATTAATATTTGCCGAATTATGAAATTGTTGAAAATTATAGGTAATTCAATTATTAAATATTGAATATTATTATTTATAATAATTAATTATGATTTCGAAGAGTTTAATGATTTTCAAGAGTTTTTATATGATTTCAAAGATTTCAAGACATTTTACAGAATTTCAAGAGATTTTAAGTGAGTTTACGATATTTAAAGATTTCATAAAAGATACCTTTAAAAAAAAACCTTTTAAAATTCTTCGCTCAAATTACACAAATTATTGATATTTCGACGAAATTAGATGTTTCACTTAGTTTTAGGAGGTTTGAAAAATGAAAAATTAAAAAAAAAAAATCGTTTTTTGGCCATATATAACTCAATGACGGTTTTTTGGATTTTCATAAGCGATTTAAAGGACTTTTAGACCATGCTAAGGAATTGGGAGAGATTTTAATTGATTTTAAGGAATTTGAAAATATTTCAAATGATTTTAAGAAATTATTAGGGATTGAAAGGGTTTTAAAGTTTTTTTTAAGAATTTCAAAATCATTCAAAATATTTAAAAAGAAAAAAATATGAAAATTTTTTTTTTTTTTAATTACACAAAACATTCACGGATTTCTCTAGAATTTTTATTTATTGACAATTTCTGTGTTCAGTATTTATTTTTGCGGTATTTTTCGCTTGTCCCATAAAATTTTTATTTATGAGATTGAATTTGATTTACTTGTATTCTATTATTAATTTTATTATTAATTTTGTTTACTATTTTTTTTTGTATCTGGAGCATGTTTAATATATATATATATTTTTATTATAAATAGAGCACCATAAAAGTTGTTTTAGTCTAATTTCTTTGCTTTAGAAACAAACATCAAACGTTAAACATTAAACATTGAACTTAGTACACAGAACAAAAGTCGTGCTCAGGAAATTATCGACAATTCTTGTCCTATCTAGAATAATCAACTATGCATTTATTGCGTACACACGGATATATTTTACAATCTTAAAAAGACTTCTAACAATTATTTTTCAGAAAATAAATAAAAATTTTACAGAGTTTTATAGAAAATTGTACACAAATTTAAATAATTTTCAACAAATCTTGAGGCCGACTGAATCATCCAGAAAAATAAAATTCTTATTATAAAATCGCCGACAATATAAAAATACCGCCTCTAGAAAACTTTTTAAGACACTAAAAAATTTTCGAAAATAAAAGATATAAAAATACTTTCAATTATTAATTTATTTATTAAAATAAAGTTTTTTTTTGGTTCCAACCGAGGTTGCAATAATAAAAATAATGAAAAAGGAAAATTTCATTTTTTTTCGTCGTTTACCATATATCTAAAACCTTGAATTCGAGAAATATTTCCTTTAACGAACTCATTTTTTTGAGACTTAATTCCAAACGTGAATAATTGCTACTTTTCGTTATCAAGGAAGAGAGTATTTTATTTAATATAAAGGAAAAGGTGAGCGCAAAAGAAAGAAGATTTAGTTTCTTAGAAATTAACAAAAAATAAAAATATCCAATTATAAATGTCCAATAATTATGTAAATTAATTATCAAATATTTATAATAATTGATTAATTCATTAAATTGTTAGATTCAAATCTACGATAAATAATTCGATAAAATAAATCACATCTTATATATCGCTATCGCACAATGAAATTATTTAAGTATATAATTAATTTTATGAATATTTATATTAATAATGAATTTAACTAATAACTGAAATAAGCCAAAATATCCAAAAGAATTCCAAAGATTTAAAAAGAATTCAAAGGAATTTGAAAGAATTCAAAAGAATTGTAAGGAAATAATTCCTAACTAATTAAATTAACAACATAACTTTCCGAAATGTTAAAATCCGTGCATTCATAATTCGGTATTTTCATTTTTTTGCTCAATTTTATGTATTCTGCATTTTTTATTCAATACATTTTTGATTAGTGGCAACGTTAATAACAGAGTAAATAATTTTAAAAAGGTCCTAAAAAAGTTCTAAAACTTTGTTACTTCGATTCTATCCTTACGACTTATCAATGCCGAAAGCACTTTCAATTATACGTTTCATTTAAATGATGTACAAATACAGCTTATCATTTATGATAAACTCTAGAGATTACAGGCAAAATATCTAGAAGATATGATTTTTTATGAATCAAAGAAATTAATACATTAATCAGAGTTTTTAGTATACTTTTTGATTTATAATTTTAATAACAACGAATTTTGCTATGATGTTTAAAATATCTTTCATTATTTGAATAGTCGCATGCAAAAAGGGACCTAAGTCCATTTTGACGAATTTGAGAAAAACGCAAAAAACTACGCAGCAACTCTATCGACTTTTATTTTTTTCTCAAAATTTGCTTAAACATTACTAATACTAGACTCTTTAAGAAATCAGAGACATTTTAGTCTTAAGTTAAATAATTTTTTAGTTTTTATGAAAAATAAACCATGGACATAGATCCCTTTTTGCATAAACCAATAAACATAAACATTTTAAAACGTCATAAATATTAATTCATAAACAGATATTCGTATATTATAAATTCACTTACAATTAGTCTTCATCTCTTTCATCTCTATCAGTAGTAGGCCAATTCAAAAGAGTACTAAAAAAAGATGATTGGTGTTTTTCTGCTGTGTAATTTTGTAATTTTTTTAGATCTTCAATTTTTGATATATTTATTGGTACATAACCATACCAGTACACAGTATCAGAAGGTAGTTGTAAAGTTCAATTTGTACGTTTTCTTATTGAGAAAGTATGTTTAAATGATTCATGAATAAAATTGTATACAACAAGTGCTCCTGGTATGTCCAAACTATAAATGCAATGAGCATAATCATAGATATGAAATTGAATCTTATTACCTTTTGTTACGTTTTTACCTTTTGTTTTCGTTGAAATAACACTTTTTTTAGTACCCTGCCCACCAAGATTTATAATCCACAATTCAACAAATTAACAGGACATCGTTACTTCAAATATAATCCACAATGTTCTTAGCTTCTATAATTTGAACTTGAAACTTCTCGGTATCTTTACTACTGTTAATTATTATTTTCGCAATCTGGCGTAAATTATAATTCTATCAATTTTGTTTAACTTTCTTTTAATTAAACTGAAGTTCCTATCACACATTAAGTAGGTGTGACCTCTAACAGGAAAAAAATGTTCAATTCTATCAAATCTTTTCAATTTAACCAAAGAAAGTAATAATTTTGCACATGCAATGATTTTTGTTCTGTCCTGAAAAATGGTTGCAATATAAATGAAGGATTTTGACATCACTCGATAATTCATTTTTCAAATGTTTCATTCTATTTTTAAGAGTAG
>JAUESH010000024.1:12331512-12342284 GCA_032275165.1 Synergus magnus
AATTCGAAACATGTTTTAAAAACTCTCAGGGGCCATCAAAATCGAGCGTTAGAATTCTATAACTGGTTATTGCATCCAGACCCTCAATTATTTCATTATAAAAAAGTAATTATTTGCAATTAATTGAGGGAATATGGGAGGCGTGATCTTAGCCATATATATATTCCCCTAATTTATTCTTAAATGAATAAATAAAATATATCTATGAGATAGAGAAGAGCGCATTAAAAGATAAAGGAGTGGAACCATATTGGCGCATGGAAATATGAAGTAGATAGAAGTAAAAGACAAGAAGCACGGTAATATAGAGCAAAGAGAGGATTAAAATAGATAGTTTAATGATTATACTGACAAAGAGATTGAAAGAAATAAAGATGGATAGACGATAGATAGGCTTGGGCTATTTGGTCACTGCTCGTATGAAGGGGCCGCATGAACCCAAGGCTCGGCTTCGGCTTACTACGCCTCGCCTCGGATTTCTGGCGGCGCTTTCACACTCGCAGTGACCAAAACGCCTGTTTGGTCTCTCGTATCGAACGCTATTTTACTTTACAAATACATGCAAAACCCAAGTTTGTCCACCGTTTACAGACATCGAAATATACTATGAACGCCGAAAATGAACGAAAACAAACTGTCACGAACAGAATAAATCCAATCTCACCTAAAACGATGTTCACATAGTAACCGTTTACGACGCTAGATTGCAACCGGTGGCCAAAACATAGTAACCGTTTAGGATGCTAGATGGCAACCGGTGTCCGAAATGTTTTGGTAACCGTGGAGACCATTTTGCTAACCGGTGACAGCGTTTTGGTCATCGATGTTGGGAATTTTGCTCATTGCTTTCGCGCACAGGACGGAATCGGCTATTTTCGATGTCTGTAAACGGTGGGAAAACGAA
Source organism: Synergus magnus (assembly GCA_032275165.1). Lineage (NCBI taxonomy): Eukaryota > Metazoa > Arthropoda > Insecta > Hymenoptera > Cynipidae > Synergus > Synergus magnus. The sequence continues at coordinate 12,332,417 of JAUESH010000024.1, forward strand.
GGTTTTGCATGTATGTGTAAAGAAAAAGATTATAACGACTGAAAAAGAGATTTAAAAAGACAGAGATGGATAGACGAAAAATAAATGAGTGAATTGAAGATATAGGTTATAGATATTAACAAAGAGATTGAGAACAATAGAGTTGGATAAACAGGAGATAGACTGGGATAGATCTCTTTCGGATGAGAGATATTGGTTTTTAACGCATAATTCCTAAGTCCGTCGTTAGCTCAATGGACTAAGCGTTGGGCAGCAAAATCGATGAGCGCGGGTTCGCGTCGCTATAGATGCGAATGTTACAGTGTTATATGCGTTAGTGGTAAGATTAGAAAAATATTTATGTACAATATATTGTTGTTATAAAATTATTATGTATGTTTAAAATGTGAAAATTAATAAGTTAATAAGGGAGAGATAGCTTTAGAGATAGAAAAAGATAAAAATTCCTGGAAGGGAAATAGACTTAGGGATAGAAGGAGATACAAATTTCTATGAGAGAGATAAACTTGGGGATAGAAGCAGATACAAATTTCCATCCGAGAGATAGACTCAAGGATAGTAAGAGAAAAATTTCTAGCGAGGGAGGGTAGATTTAGGGATAGAAAGGAACTAACACTTTTCTGCGTAGAGATAGACTAAGAGATAGAAAAAGATAGATATTACCAGACACAGGGATAGACTGAGGGATAGGAAGAGATAGATATCACCGGATACGGGCATAATTGGTAGATAGAAAGAGATAGCGTTTTCGGGATGCAAATTGGACACTTAGAAGAGATAGAAAAGTTCTATCTCTTTCTATCAAATTTTGATCTCTTTCTATCTCTTTACTTCCAGCAGGGAAGTATTTCCAAATATTATTTCAAGGTAGCTAATGTAAAAGGCACTTAAATTGAGTTTTTCTTTTCTAGGCCCACCGAAACTAGACCCAAGTCTCCAGAAAAGCCTCGGGAATATGTTTCGCCATCAGATAGACCTGCAGCTGGGCGTCCTAGCAGACCAGAAAAGGAGCCAAAGCCCAGGAGAGGTGATCAGAGTCCTGACTCCCTGGAGAAAGAAGAAATTAGTCCTAATAAAGTCCCTGATATTCTCTCCAAAATTCCGTTAAAGGAGCAGTGCATTTGTGAACTCTGCACCTGTGGGTGAGTTTAGTCATTATAATTACAGCCATCACAGTACCTATTGTCAATAAAAATTGTGAAAAGGTGACGTTTTTATAAAAATAGGTGAGAAATAGGCGACAAAGAGAGTAATTCAAAAGAATCGAAAAGAATTCTAAAGAAATAAAAAAAAACTCTTAAAAATATAAGGTGAATTCAATAAAAAAGGCCATTTAAAAATAATTCAACTATTGGATGTCAAGATGAATTCGACGAATTTCAAACAATTTTAAAGAATTTCAAGGGATTTTAAAGAGACTAATGTAAGAAAAAAAGAGATTGCTTCCTCTTTGAGGAAGCAAATCATATTTGCTTCCAAGAAGCAAAGTGCTCGAGTTAATTGATACAACTTCACATTTAGTTAAGAAAATTGAAGGAATTTTCAGAGATTTCATATAAGATTTCAAAACATTTTTAATAATTTTAAAGAAGAAGCTTGTAATCAATTTTAGGACATATCGGAAATATTTAAAAGGATTTTAAGAGATTTTATGTGATTTTAAGAAATTTCAAGAGATATATAAAGGAATTTTAAATGATTTTAAAGAATTTTTTGGAATTTGACGGGATTTAAAAACATATAGGAGAAGTTTAAGTGATTTTATATGATTTTAAACAATTTCCGGGGATTTCAAGAGATTTCATATCATTTTAAACAATTTCCAGAGATTTCAAGGGATTTTTGAAACTTTTAAACAAATTCAAGCGATTTTAAAAGAGTTAAAGCATTTTAAAGAATTTTAGGAGATTTCGAAGATATTTTAAAGAAATTCAAGAGAAGTTAAGTTTACGGCATTTCAAAAATTTAAATAACTTTAGTAGTTTTCCTAGAAAAAAAATCTGCTTTTCTTGTTCTTATGCTTGACATTTAGTGTCGCTTATTTTCAAATTACCTACGTTTTTTTTTATTTTTGTGCATTACATTTATTCGCCCTCCAAGGTTCAAATTAATGATCCTCATCGTGAAGATGATGTGGTCATTTAACATATATCATTTCATTTAAAATAATAAAGATTTGAGTCTGGACGGAACTCCTACGCGACAATATTATCTTGTTTATTACACGTATGGTTCCTTTTTATTTTAATGAAGACTAATCAAACTAAGTTGGCCACAAAATTCAATTTTTCACTTTTCCTGGCATTTCCCTGACTTTTTCTTGACTTTCAGACAAACCCTGATCGAAAATTATTAAAAATGCGAATATATTTTCAATAATAATACTATTGAAATTTTTCAATAATTTTGCATAATATTACCTTAAATCTTCGGAACCTCCATGAAATCTTTTGAAATCTCCTAAAATTATAGGGAATCTTTTAAAAATGTAAAAATCTCTAAAATTCATAGAAGCCTCTTGAAATCCTTGAAAAATTTCAACCTTCGAAATATCTTAAAATTCTTTGAAATTTTTTGAAATTCTTAGAGACATCTTTAGATTCCTTTAAATTCTTTAAATTTATTTTGAAACTTTCTAAAATTCCACTAAATATTGTAAAATTCTTTAAAATTCAATAAAAAAACTTTAAAATTCTCTAAAATTCATCAAAATCTCGAAAAAAATTCCTAAAAACTCCTCTTTAGAATTCTCTGAGGAACATTAAAATCTCTTAAAAAAATAACAGCAATTTTGTTTTAATTTTAACATCAAAACGTCAAAAATGATCGATTCTTGACATTTTTTATTAAAAAAAACAAGCCTTAAAAGCGAAAAGTGTTCATCAAAATTAATATTTGTAAGTGGAACACGAGACAGATCCTTTTATGGTAGCTTGGAGGCGACGAATCACGCAACTTGACCTTACTTACTCGACTTTTTCTCTTAAAAAGATAATGTGGACAGAGCGACGGATTATCTTTAAAAAGATGATGAAGAGAAAGGTCGGATCTCTAGAATTATAAAATTGTGTCATGTTATTTTAATGTTTAAATTATCGTAATTTTCTTCAAAATTTAATATATCGATTACCTAAGATCACGACGGACTAAATTTTCCAAGTCGTTATTATATTTCACATTTCTTCCCTGCTAACTGAACAGAGGAAACCTAGTAAATGCATTGAGCTTTAATCCACAATCTCACCTACGTAGGTCAAAGAAATTCTAATAAAAATCTGCACAAGACATATTCAAGAATTTTTACCTTATTTTCTATACTTATATTAACGAGATTGTAATTTTCAAGAATCTAAAATTTCGGAAATTTCATAGTTTTTGTTTTTTAATTTTCACATTCGGAAGATTTCGATTTCGTGAATAAAAATTTTCGATATTTTTTTTTATTCTACAATTTGAAATTTCAGAAGTTTATCTTTTTCGGAAATTTAAACTTCGGGAATTATTTTTACGGTATTGTTTTACATTCGAGAGTTTTTATTTACGGAAAAAAGACGAAGGGATTTTTTTTATTTGAGAATTTGTATTTTCTAAATATCGGTATGTTTGGTAATTATTTTTTCGGTATTTTTCAATATTCTCGATTTAAAGGTAATCGGGAAAAAGAAACGGTCCTAAATTCTAAGCAAATTCCAGATTTTAAAAACACTTATGTAAAACATTTTTAGCCCCATTTTTTTCTTGTATCTCAAGTTCGAAATCGAACCTTGTAATAAAATTCAAGCTTCCATAAAACGGTGCATGGGTTGAATAAATTTGAGCAAAGCCTGAGGAACGATTCGTTTTCTCATTTCGCAATTCCCTGCAGTATAAAGATGCCCTCGATACTCTATACTCGTTTGCCTTCGAAAATACAAGTGAACCAAATTTATATCCGATCTGCATTGAAAATCGGCAATTCGAAATGACTTTTTTCCATACATGGAGAGTGAGCCAAATGTTCGAGGAATTCACAAGCTTCGATCCACATTGTTAAGGACGATTAGTTTTCAAATTCAATCTAATAGGAATCAAATTCTAGAGTGACCGAAATGATCTGCTGATTAATCTAATTCACTCGGATTGCATAAACGTGGATAGACTTGCGAAAGATAAAGTAACTATATCTTCAGATTATATCTTCTTTAAAGTTAAATTAAATCCTGACTTTTAGATTTGCTTCAGATCTCGTAAAAAAAATAAAAACAAAATCTGTAGTCTTATGCTACAAAAGCACGTTCCTAATTAAATGCTTGTTAATAACACCGAATAACGTGGGACACATTCATAATACGCTTCCGAAGCGTGTCCGGACTTTTCAATGAATTTATTATTTACGAGTGTATATGGCAAAGCATGTACGTAAGAACTTTTTCCTGGAAAGCCGAGGCGTTGATTACTCGAATTTTAGGTGTATACCAGATTTCAGGATTTCACAAGATTTCAAAAGATTTATAAATATTTTTAAAAATGTCAATAGATTAAAAAAAATTTCAAAGGAGTTTAAAGATTTTAAAGGTTTAAAAAATTTTATAAAAAATTTAAATAGATTAAAATTAGGTACAAGTTAAAAGATTTCAACAGATTTTTTTGAGTATTTTGAGGAATTTTAAGAGATTTCAAAATATTTCAAAATTTTTCGGATAGATATCAAGGGATTGAAAAATAATACAATAAAAAAAAATTATAAAAAAAAAATAAATAATAATCAACCTATTGTGTAAATTTAATTTGTACTTCGTCAGAAAGCAATCTCACAAGAGAGGAACAATATTTCCCTGCGTTTTCACATTTGAACAAATATACTGATGACATAATGAGACATTTTTCATTACTCATCAGTATATTTGATTAAAGATTATTCACCAGTAATCATTCATAGCTGTTGATCATTCATAATAAGAACTTAATACTAATAAGGAAATTGTCTGTACTCACGCAGCCGACATCGTTGTCCCCACAACAATTTCCCAGAGGATCACCTGGAGATTCCTCATGATAAACCAGTTTACACTGTAACCTCCTACAAAGACGAATATGACACGAAGCATGTAGAAAGACAAACTCTATATCGTCAACAAGACCATCTGCACATGGAAGGAGATTTCACTGGCGAACGAAGAACTGATTATGGAGTCACTCGTGGTGAGAGACATCCAATTAAACGACCAGAAGACAACCTCAAACCGGAAGGAGAATTTGTCGGACGTCCTATGCAGGAAGCTCCTAAGTTTGGAGATCGTGCACCCACGAAGAAACCCAAGGATAACCTGAAACCAGAAGGAGAATTTAGTTGGATGCCCAAAGAAGAAGCTCCGACACGAGGTGATCGGGCTCCTGTAAAAAAACCCGAGGACAACTTGCGACCCGAAGGCGACTTCGATAGTAAGCAATTTTTCAAAATTAAATTCATTATTTTAAAAGCTTCATTAATATTTAGACGTTGAGTCTTACTTTAGATGACATAAGCATGAAGGAATTCCGAGCAAAGAAAAATATCAAGTTACCCCACTCTCATTTGATTTTTATTAAATTATGCAAAATAATCTTTTATCAGCATACTAAATATTTATTCATTCAACAGGTCTGACAACTACAGAGCTGGTTTTCACCGGGATTTCCGGCGAAAGGCCAAGCCCTGTACGACGGAACACCTACACTAAAGTCGAGGGAGAATTCATCGATGAGACGACATCGCGAACCGAATTCATTGATCACCGAAGTACACAACGCGCGGAGCTTATTAGACGAACGGATAATCTAATAGTAGGAGAGGGAGAATTCACGGTAAGAAACAACAAATACATCTAATGATAGATTTTATAATCAGGTATTTAATTTATAAATATTTTTCCTAATAAAGGGAACTTCCCACGTAAAGGAAGACTTTCATACCTTCGAGCAGACTGAGCGCGAACCACATCGTCGACCGACATGGACGAAAGACGATGTGAACCGATTCTACGACAGAACTAATGAATCCGAAAATGTAACTACCACCCACAAGGAATTCCGCAACTTTGATCAGACAGACTATAGAAGTACGCTGATCATTCGAAGAGACGATAATCTGAAACCCGAAGGATCGTTTGAGGGAAAACTCAAACCAAAAGAACACCTGCCTATGATAACTGAGAGACCTACTCCTCACAAACCCAAGGACAACTTGAAACCAGAAGGTGTTTTCGAAGGGAGACCAAAAGACGATTACACCACGAAAAGAGCAGAACGTCCAGAAGTAAAAAAACCTCGTGATAATCTGAAACCAGAAGGACCTTTTGAGGGGAGACCTAAGGATGATTATTCACCGAAGAAATCAGATAGACCAGAAGCTAAGAAGCCGAAAGATAACCTACAACCAGAGGGAGATTTTGAGAAGAGACCAAAAGATAAGTACACTCCTGGAGAACGGAGGCAGCCGATCAAGCCTGAGGATAATTTGCACCCCGAAGGTGAATTTGAAAGGCCCAAACCAACACCTTATGGACCTGGAGATAGAGCACCGATCGTTCGCCATCCGGACAATTTATTCCCGAAAGGTGATTTCCCTGATAAGGAAAAACATCCGTTCCAACCAGCTGAGCGGAGAACACCTATCAAACCAGATGATAATCTTAAACCAGAGGGACCCTTCGAAGGAAGACCAAAGGATGATTATAAACCAACGAGGGGTGACAGGGCAGATGTTAAAAGACCTAAGGATAATTTAAAACCTGAAGGTCCCTTTGAGAGAAGACCTAAGGATATATACACTCCTGGAGAGCGAAGAGAACCGATAAAACCTGAGGATAATTTGCGTCCCGAAGGCGACTTTGAGAGGCCTAAACCATCACCTTATGGACCCGGGGACAGAGCACCGATCGTTCGTCATCCAGACAACTTATTCCCGAAAGGAGATTTCCCTGATAGAGAAAAACATCCCTTCCAACCTGCAGAAAAAAGAACTCCCTATAAACCAGAAGATAATCTCAAACCAGAGGGAGAGTTCGATCGACCGATTCCCTTGCCTTATGGTCCAGGAGACAGAGCACAAATTGTTCGTCATCCGGATAATTTGTTTCCGGAAGGTGATTTCCCTGATAAGGAAAAACATCCGTTCCAACCAGCTCAGCGGAGAACTCCTATCAAACCAGACGATAATCTCAAACCAGAGGGACCTTTCGAAGGAAGACCAAGGGATGATTACAAACCCACGAGGGGTGACAGGGTAGATGTTAAAAGACCGAAGGATAATTTAAAACCGGAAGGTCCCTTCGAAGGAAAACCAAAGGAAAAATATACTCCTGGAGAAAAAAGACAACCGATTAAACCTGAGGATAATTTGCACCCTGAAGGAGAATTCGAGAGACCTAAGCCATCCTCTTATGGACCCGGCGATAGAGCACCGATCGTTCGTCATCCAGACAACTTATTCCTAAAAGGCGATTTTCCTGATAGGAAGGAACATCCCTTCCAACCAGCAGAGAGGAGGACTCCTATCAAACCAGATGATAATCTGAAACTTGAGGGAGATTTTGTTAGACGTTCAAAGGAAGAAGCGCCTAAGAAAGGAGATCGGGTTGATATTAGAAGACCGAAGGACAACCTTAGGCCTGAAGGCACATTCGACAGACCAGAGAAGACTCCTATAGGTCCCTCGGAAAGAAGAACTCCAATCAAACCCGAGGATAATTTGCGTCCTGAAGGTGAATTTGAGAGGCCCAAACCATCATCTTATGGACCCGGAGACAGAGCACCGATCGTTCGTCATCCGGACAACTTATTCCCAGTAGGAGATTTTCCAGATAGGGAAAAACAACCCTTCCAGCCTGCTGAAAGAAGAACTCCTTTTAAACCAGAAGATAATCTCAAACCAGAAGGAGACTTTGAATACAAGCCCAAAAATAAATTCACACCCGCTGAAAGACGGCAGCCTATTAAACATGCTGATAATTTGTATCCAGAAGGCGAATTCGAGAGACCGACAGCTTCAACGTATGGACCAGCAGACAGAGCACCAATTGTTCGTCATCCGGATAATTTGTTTCCGAAAGGTGATTTCCCGGATAAGGAAAAACATCCCTTCCAACCAGCAGAAAAGAGGACTCCTATCAAACCAGATGATAATCTCAAACCAGAGGGACCTTTCGAAGGAAGACCAAGAGATGATTACAAACCTACGAGAGGTGATAGAGCAGACGTTAAAAGACCTAAGGATAATTTGAAACCGGAAGGTCCCTTCGAAGGAAGACCAAAAGATAAATACACTCCTGGAGAACGGAGGCAACCGATCAAACCCGAAGATAATTTACATCCCGAAGGTGAATTTGAGAGGCCCACTGTCACACCTTATGGTCCAGGAGATCGAGCACCTCTCGTTCGTCATCCAGACAATTTATTCCCGAAAGGCGATTTTACTGATAGGGAAAAACAACTCTTCCAGCCGGCAGAAAGAAGAACTCCTTTTAAACCAGAAGATAATCTCAAACCAGAAGGAGACTTTGAAGACAAGCCTATGGATAAATTCACACCTGCTGAAAGAAGGCAGCCTATTAAACATGCTGATAATTTATATCCAGAAGGAGAATTCGAGAGACCGTCTCCTTCAACGTATGGACCAGGAGACAGAGCACCGATTGTTCGTCATCTGGATAATTTGTTTCCGGAAGGTGATTTCCCGGATAAGGAAAAATATCCCTTCCAACCAGCAGAAAGGAGGACTCCGATCAAACCAGATGATAATCTAAAACCTGAAGGAGACTTTGTTAGACGTCCAAAGGAAGAAGCACCTAAGAAAGGAGATCGGGCTGATATCAAAAGACCAAAAGACAACCTTAGGCCTGAAGGGACATTCGAGAGACCAGAGAAGACTCCTATGGGTCCCTCGGAAAGAAGAGCTCCAATCAAACCGGAGGATAATTTGAAACCCGAAGGGGACTTCCAGCGTCCAGAACATGAGGAATATCGTCCAGGAGAAAGACCGAAAGCTCAGAAACCGAAAGACAATTTGAAACCTGAAGGTGAATTCGAAAGACATCAGCCAGAAAAGTATGGTCCTGCGGAAAGACGTATTCCAATAAAGCAGCAAGATAATCTAAAACCAGAAGGTATCTTTGAGGGTCGACCTAAAGATGATTTCAAAATAGTTCGCGGAGACAGAATGGACGTGGTTAAGCGAACAGATAATCTACATATGGAAGGTATTATGGAGACATCTAGAACTCGAGATGATTACAGTGACTTCCTGGTTAGAGAGCGGGTTGAAGTTATGAGATACGAAGACAATTTACGAATGGAAGGAGAGTTTACGGATGAGAGAACTCGTGACGATTTTAAAGTCGTTAGGGGCGAACGTGTTGATGTTGTTAGACATGAGGATAATTTAAGACCAGAGGGACCATTTGAAGGTCGCCCTAAGGATGATTACACGCCTAAGCGAGTAGAGAGACCAGAGATTAAGAAGCCTAAAGATAATTTGAAGCCAGAGGGTGAGTTTGAGAAGCCGGAAAAGAAGCCTATGGGTCCATCAGAAAGAAGAACTCCGATAAAACCTGAGGATAATCTGAAACCTGAAGGAGATTTTGTTAGACGTCCAAAGGAAGAAGCGCCTAAGAAAGGAGATCGGGTTGATGTTAAAAGACCGAAGGATAACCTTAGGCCTGAAGGGACATTCGAGAGACCAGAGAAGACTTCTATGGGTCCCTCGGAAAGAAGAGCTCCATTCAAACCGGAGGATAATTTGAAACCCGAAGGGGACTTCCAGCGTCCAGAACATAAGGAATATCGTCCAGGAGAAAGACCGAAAGCTCAGAAACCGAAAGACAATTTGAAACCTGAAGGTGAATTCGAAAGA
>JAUESH010000024.1:12342384-12355373 GCA_032275165.1 Synergus magnus
CGTCCAAAGGAAGAAGCGCCTAAGAAAGGAGATCGGGTTGATGTTAAAAGACCGAAGGATAACCTTAGGCCTGAAGGCACATTCGAGAGACCAGAGAAGACTCCTATAGGTCCATCGGAAAGGAGAACTCCATTCAAACCGGAGGATAATTTGAAACCAGAAGGGGACTTTGTGAAACGTCCGAAGGAAGAAGCACCTAAGAAGGGAGATCGAGCGGATATCAAGAGACCAAAAGACAATTTAAAACCTGAAGGAACATTCGAAAGGCCAGAAAAGACGCCTATGGGTTCATCAGAAAGAAGAACTCCAATAAAACCGGATGATAATTTAAGGCCGGAAGGGGAATTTATTAGACGTCCAAAGGAAGAGGCACCGAAGAAAGGAGATCGAGCTGATATTAAGAAACCGAAAGATAATCTCAAGCCAGAGGGTGACTTCGAAAGGCCGCTGCCGAAAAAAAGTCAGCCAGGTGAAAGGAGGACACCTATTAAACATCCAGACAATCTCAAACCAGAAGGAGATTTCACAACCCGTCCAAAAGAAGCCGCACCGAAACGTGGTGAGAGGGCAGACATTAAAAAGCCCAAGGACAACCTTAAACCCGAAGGAGATTTCGAAAGACCTCAAAAGACACCTGTGAAACCTGCTGAGAGACGCACGCCTATCAAACATCCAGATAATTTGAAACCAGAAGGTGACTTCGAAGGTCGTCCAAAGGATGACTTCCAAGTTGTTCGTGGCGATAGGGCGGATATTGTGAAACATACTGATAATCTACACATGAAGGGCGTCGTGGAAACTCATACATCGCATGATGACTACACTGATTTCCATATTCGAGAGAGAGTCGAGATAACCAAGCATGAAGATAATTTGCTAATTGAAGGAGAGTTCATCGATATGAGAACTCGGAATGACTATAGCGTTGTGCGAGGTGAGAGAGCTGATATTGTTAGGCACGAAGATAATTTGCGGCCAGAAGGTGACTTCGAACGGCCTGAGAAAACATCCTTTGGACCAGCAGAACGTAGGACTCCTTTCAAGCCTGAAGATAATTTAAAGCCTGAGGGAGAATTCACGGGACGTCCCAAAGAAGAAGCTCCTAAGAGAGGAGACAGGGCAGATATCAAAAGGCCTATGGATAATCTTCATCCTGAAGGAGAATTTGATAGACCAGTGACGAAACCAATTGGTCCTGCTGAAAGAAGAGCTCCAATCAAACCTGCTGATAATCTCAAACTGGAAGGAGACTTCACCAAAAGGTCAAGGGATGAATCGCCGAACAAAGGGGATCGCGCTGAAATTAAAAAACCCCGGGATAATTTACATCCAGAGGGAGACTTTGAGCGTCCAACAAAATCTCCAATTGGTCCTGGGGAGCGGCGGACGCCGATTAGACCTACCGATAATTTACATCCGGAGGGAGAATTCGTAAGACCAGAATCTCATCCATACGGACCAGGAGATAGAGCCCCAATTGTTCGCCATCCAGACAATCTATTTCCAAAAGGTGACTTTCTAGATAGAGAGAAACAACCCTACCAACCAGCAGAAAGGCGATCGCCAATCAGACCTACTGACAATCTCAAACCGGAAGGAGAATTCACAAAAAGGCCAAGGGATGAATCGCCGAAGAAAGGAGATCGCGCTGAGATCAAGAAACCTAGGGATAATCTACATCCAGAAGGAGACTTTGATCGTCCAACAAAATCTCCAATTGGTCCAGGGGAGAGGCGGACGCCGTTTAGACCTACCGATAATTTACATCCGGAGGGAGAATTCGTAAGACCAGAATCTCATCCATACGGACCAGGAGATAGAGCCCCAATTGTTCGCCATCCGGACAATCTATTTCCAAAAGGTGACTTTCCAGATAGAGAGAAAGAACCCTACCAACCAGCAGAAAGGCGATCGCCAATCAAACCTACTGACAATCTCAAACCGGAAGGAGAATTCACCAAAAGGTCCAGGGATGAATCGCCGAAGAAAGGAGATCGCGCTGAGATCAAGAAACCCAGGGATAATCTACAACCAGAGGGAGACTTTGATCGTCCAACAAAATCTCCAATTGGTCCAGGGGAGAGGCGGACGCCGTTTAGACCTACAGATAATTTACATCCGGAGGGAGAATTTGAAAGACCAGAATCTCATTCATACGGGCCAGGAGTTAGAGCCCCAATAGTTCGTCATCCAGACAATCTATTTCCGAAAGGTGACTTTCCAGATAGGGAGAAACAAACCTACCAACCAGCAGAAAGGCGATCGCCAATTAAACCTACTGATAACCTTAAACCTGAAGGAGAATTCACTAAAAGGCCAAAGGATGAATCGCCGAAGAAAGGGGATCGCGCTGAGATCAAGAAACCCAGGGATAATCTACTTCCAGAGGGAGACTTTGAACGTCCAAGAAAATCTCCAATTGGTCCAGGCGAGAGACGGACACCTATCAGACCTTCTGATAATTTACAACCGGAAGGTGACTTCGACAGACCTAAAAAATCTTCGATTGTTCCTGGTGAGAGACGAGCTCCCATTCGACAAGAAGATAATTTGCGACCTGAAGGTGATTTTGTCGTAAGACCTAAGGATGATTACGCACCAAAACGTGGAGAACGTCCTGTTCAAAAGAGACCTAAGGATAATCTAAGACCTGAAGGAGAATTCACTGGCAGAGTGAGAGATGATTACAAGCAGACTAAAAGTGAAAAGACCCAGGCTGTCATCCACAAAGACAATCTCAAAATGGAGGGCGATATCGACATGCACACGTCTAGGGATGATTACACTGTGAAAAGGTCTGAAAGAACGGACGTTATTCGTCACGATGACAATATAAGAATAGAAGCCGAATTCATAGATATAAGAAGACGCGATGATTATTGTGTCACCAGAGGCGATAGGATTGAAGTTGTTAAACACGAGGACAACCTGAGACCAGAGGGTGACTTCGAGCGCCCTGAAAAAGTGCCAGTTGGTCCAGCTGAAAGGAGAACACCGATTAGACATCCTGACAATCTGAAGCCTGAGGGTGAATTCACAGGACGTTCTAAACAACAATCACCGACCAAAGGTGAGAGAGCACCTGTCAAGAAGCCTAAGGACAATTTGCAACCGGAGGGCGATTTTGAGAGAACAGAATATGCACCTGTTGGTCCTGGAGAAAGACGTACACCCATTAGGCATCCTGATAATCTCAAGCTAGAAGGTGACTTTGCTGACAGACCAAGAACTGAAGCTCCCACAAAAGGAGATCGTGCCGACATCAAGAAACCTAAAGACAATCTCCGTCCCGAGGGAGATTTTGAGAGACCTTCTAAATCACCTGTTGGTCCAGGAGAAAGAAGAACACCGATACGTCATCCTGACAACCTCAAGGTCGAGGGAGACTTCGAAAAGCCACATCGGGCTGGATATACTCCAGCTGATCGTCCCAAAGCCAAGAAACCACAGGATAATCTCAAACCAGAGGGTGACTTTGAGCGTCGGAGTCCCACTAAGGTTTCACCCAGCGAAAGACGAACTCCAATTCGTCAAGAAGATAATTTACATCCAGAGGGAGATTTATATATGGTTCCTAGGGATGACTATGCTCCAAAAAGAGGAGAAAGAGCACAGATTAGAAAACCACAGGATAATCTTAAATCTGAAGGGGATATGCAGATTACTACATCCTCAAAGGAAGACTATAAAATCATCAATGGTGAAAGGGTTGAAGTTCACCGAAGGGAGGATCATTTACGAATTGAAGGAGAGTTCGTTGATATTCGAAGAAAGGATGAGTACCATCACGTCACTGGGGAACGTGTTACTCTTAAGAAGCACCCGGATAATCTGAAGCCCGAGGGAGATTTCGACAGAACTCAGAAGAGCTTAGTTGGCCCTGGAGAGCGGAGGACACCTATAAGACATCCGGATAATTTAAAGCCAGAAGGAGACTTCTCTGGTCGTCCAAAAGACGACTTTACTCCCAGAAGAACAGAACGAACAGAGATCGTTCGAAGAGAAGACAACCTGAAGATGAGTGGTGATTTCCAGGATTCTACTTCTCAGAAATCAACTTACACTGTCGTTCGTGGCGAAAGAGCAGAGATCAAGCGCCATCAAGACAATCTCAAGATAAACACCGGTACAATGCACACGAAGACCACTTCAAGGGATACGTATTCTCCAACGAAAGCTCCCTCACCAACGAAAGATCTTGTTCTAAACGGAAATACTATAAATCGCTCTCGACATACTGAGTCCACCATATGTTTGGGCGATGACACCAGAGTGACTTCAACTACCAACCAGCGAAATTACAACACCTACACAAAACGTTCGGGTAAAGAAATGAACAGTACTCTCAGTCAGAAAGAATATACAAAGCAGGTTGTCACTGAATGTCATCCTGATCAGAGATCAGGCTCTCCTAGTCAGACTGATGTCAGACATTCAAGCAGACAGAGAGATGATCGCTACTCAAACGACGACTACAGCCGAAGAATCAGCGAACAAAATTTGCGAACACAGAACCAGATTATTAGGGACGAGTCCAGGCATTCGGAGAAAAAACATTTAGAGAAACATTTGGAACATCATTTGGAAACTAGACACTCCCAAGAAGCCCTCAAACAACAACAGATCGAACGTAATCAGCAGGAGCTCACAAGACGCAATGTCGTGTGCTCCCAAAGTACGGAAAACAAGCAATCCATCTCTAGCAACCAAACTCGTCGTTCTTCGAAGCTCACTCAGCAAACTGTTTCGAGCCAGGCTCGCTACAACACAAACCAAGGAAGCAGCAGTGAATTCAAGCAAACCATAACTGGCCAAGATTGCAGTCAACAGGAATCTCTAACAAAAACAAGTCACCACAGAAAAAGCATTATCTCTTCATCATCTGCTGATGTCAGTAACGCAGTTCTCCATCGACGTGGAGTTGTTTCTTCCACTGAAGCTCTCCATACAATTTCTTCGACAGCAGCTGCTCAGAGAAAAAGTCTATCTAACCTGGCTGAAAGCGGTCAATTCATCAGCAACTCGACACAAAGCAGCGACAGGAAAAGTCTAACGTCTCTTCATCGCAGCAGCAAGGAAGGTAACCCCTGGGCTTCCTCCTCCTACGAAAGACCTCAGCGAATCGTTCGTCAGGATAATCTAACAGTTGGTGGAAAATTCTATTCACACAGCGACTCCAAGAATTACGGAAACTTTTCAAACCAGAAAGTTGAGAGGGTTCAGAAGCAGACGAACGTTTCGCATATAACTTTGGGCGATGGAAGCACTGTGAGCTCGAGCATGTATAAAAAAGAGTTCGTGCCAAGGGTCAGGGGTCCCTGTCCTGCTGCACTTTTGGAAGCCAAGAAAGCTCCCTTCAAGCACACGAGAGACACTACGAAACACAAATTTTATATGCCGTTAGTCTCCAACTAAAGTCGTTTGTCGCATCCTAATACGATTGGCTGTGAACTACCAGCTGCGATTTCTTTTTTACTTTTGTTTATACGTTGATGATCTTGACCATCCCATGCCTTAGAATCTTGATTTATGAATCAAGATTTAATGTAGCAGATATGTTACTCATATTATATTCGAAAACGTTAAATAGGAATGTAATAGTATATTATACATCAAGGGGAACAAGAGGAACTTTTCTAACATGTGTATGTTTTACGTACGAATCCTAGCGACTGCAAAGCACGAGCCGGATACGAGTAGTGAAATCATACTCAAGTCGAAACAATTCCTCTCTCCTGTGGCACATACGATATTTTTTATACTATATACATCATTTCGCTGCAGGTTATAAAGAACTCTTTACTTCTAGACTGAAAAAAAAGTCAAGCAGCATTTGCTGTACAATCCGGCAGCTATTGCCGAACGACTCCGATAGTGAGTGTCAAGTAGGATTTGCTTGATGTCTCAAGCAGGATTTACCGGACTATAGGATTTACTTACTTTCAAATCTATCAATAAAGGTTTGTAGATACCATGTTTTTAAAGTTTTTTTGAAAAATTCGTCCATAGCACAGATTTATAATTACTTTTTTAAAACTGTTAGCGAAAACGACAACACTGTTAACGAAGTTCAACGAAAACAAAAAACTTAAAAGCGCAATGACACATTTGACACATCAAACACATAAACGTCAAAAACGTGCGTATGGCAAAAGCAACCAGACAGTCAAGCAGGAACTGCCGTACTGCTTATTGTGTACAGTAAGGCTATTCCTACCTGACAGTTGCAAGCAAATTCTGCTTGACTTTTTTTTCAGTGTAGGGAGTAAAAAGTAGGAAGTGAAAAGTAGAACTTCATCCTCGCTTCATAGGCATGAAAAACAGTTGAAATCATGCGTGTGTTTTAAGAATCATTATATTTATTTATTTTATAGGTGGAGAGATCACTCACTTATTTTCTCATGAGGATTAAAATTATTTTGATTTATTTCAATTCAAGAAATCAATTAAATAATTTGATGAAGCTTGTTGATCGAGGAGTTTCTCCCCATCTTGTTGATACACATAACAGAGTACTAAAAAGTAATATAAGTTTATTGACGTTCTTAAAAGTTTATTCCCGTTTAAATATTCCGGATATATATATATATATATATATATATATATATATTTATATTATGTATTCACCTAACGCGCTAGCAAACGAACTCAAATTGTCGTCGATAGATTTAGGAATCTATTTGAAGGATTGAATTGCATAAGTACGTAAATGCTACTTTTTTCAAAAGTCATTAATAGCTTAAAAATTCTTTAAAATTTTATTTCCCAACAATAATTTTTTTAAACAATTATTTATTTTTCAGCCACTTTCTTCGAAGCTTTGAAGTTTTTTAAATATTTTTTATGTAATCAATAGAGCACGCAAAAATTTCAGAAGTACTTTATCACTTTTTGAATAAAATTGAAACATATTTTTTTTTACGTGTGCGTAAGAAATGCTACTTTGAACGTCTGTTTTGCAAGCGCAAAGTGACAAATTTCCCACTAGATGTCTATTTTCCAAAGTTTTTATTTTTTCACGCAGAAAATTAATTTTTTCACGCAAATCGACGCTGCTGCTATCTCTTGGCATGTGAAAAAAACAATAGAATCCTTTTATAGAACTGCATAACCTATATAAACGTAGATAAACAGACGTTCAAAGTAGCATTTCTTACGCAATTGTAAAAAAAAATAGTATGAGCAATGAGTGCGGGGTCACCGATTGTCCACTCGTGCAAGTGTGTGCACTCGCTTCGCTCGTGCGCCCAACCCCGCACTCGTTGGCAATCGGTGACTTCCCGCACTTATTGCACAATCTACTATTTCTTGACATTTGCGTACTTCTATAGTTCCAACCTTGATTTGAAATTCAAAAGTGAACTATTTATAAAATGGTTTAAAATTGAAGGGTTTTCCTTTTACCTTAAGCTGCGTGTTTTACGAAGCAATAACTAGAACTTGAACCCGTGATAACTTAGACGTCGACCTGAGACGAGGTTGATTTCGATTATATACATAGCGTATATAATGAAAATCTTATTTTCATAATTATATCACGTATTATTTTAAGTTCCCTTCTGATATTAATTTACGCATAGTTCTTTTTTATATGCTTCAGATAAAATATATTTATTTATCTTTCAAACAATTAATGCATGTAGGAATGTTATTAACCAATTATTATTTTGTTCGCATTATTATTTTTCGACTAAAATAAATAGTTTTATTAACGTGTATTTGTTTCTCATTTTTCCCTGGCTTTATTTTTATTTCTTTTCTTCAGTTTGATTTTGCATTTAGATATTTGTATTTTATTTTAAATCGAGGGGGGATCACTCGTGAGTGTACTTCAGGTTCCAATATGTTAAGGATTTAAAAAAATTAAATAATATTTCAAGAGATTTCAAAGGATTTTAGGATTTCTAATAGATTTTAAAGATTTCAAAATGATTTTAAATTATTTCTGTGTATTTCAAAGATTTTAACGATTTAAAAAAGATTTGAGGAATTTTCGAAAAAAATTTATGAGATTTCAGTGATTTCCTACAAATTGCAAGGCTTTTTAAAAGATTTTGAAGATGTAAAAATATTTTAAGTGTTCTCAATTAGTCTCAAAATATTCTAAAGGTTTAAAAAAATTTGGTAATATCGTGTACACAATATTTCAGGGTTGATCAAGCCCTCCTTTTAAATTATAATATATATTTATAGCTGAGATAGTTTAAATCAATTTTTTCAACTAATAGAAAACCTGTAAAATATTCAATAAATAGAAATTAAAAATAAGTTTAGTATTAAACGATATGCATTATTTATTCAATAAAAATGACATTTGGACTTTCTAAAAAAAAGTGCTCTATTAAAAGTACTGAAACCAAAATTTTGCTGATATAGAAGTATGTTTTAACTTCAAAATTTATAAAGGATAAGGTCATAGGCTGTTCACACTCTTGTGAATTAATAAAGCTTTATAGACCGCCGAAATTTCATATTAAAACTTTTTTTCTTTAATTAATTATTTTTTGTTAAAAAATTAAAGGCTGTGAACTTGCAAATATTAATTTTGAAATTAGATGTTATTCAAGTCATCTAACCTTAAATCGACATTGGAAGGTTTATTATAAATTTAGAAAAATGTAGAAAAATCGTTAATAAATCCATAAATTCAATTGAAATTTCAATAATCAATTAATAAAGAATACTCAGGTATGTAAACCAGCTTTACATATTTTGCAGGAATATGTAAACGAATATTAAAAAATTTCGAGGGGTTGATCACTCGAATTTTTAGTGTATATTAGATTTCAATATTTCAAGGAATTTAATTTAGGAATTTTAATTAAAGATTTTAAAGTATACCAAAAGATTTATTTAGGACCCTTAAAGGATTTCATGTAGGATATTCAAAGACTTTTAAAATGAATTTGAAGAAATTCATAGAATTAAAGGTTGTCCTGGAACTTCAAGGATTTGAATAGATTTGAAAGGTTTCCAAAAATATTTCAAGAGAATTCAATATTTTTTAGATATTTCAATAGATTTGAAGGGATTTCAGAAGATTGCATTGGATTTCAACAAATTTTAAGGGATTCCTTTCCTTTTTCTTTTTTTCAAAAGACGTCAAAGTATTTCAAAATATTTCAAAATACTTCAAGAGATTTCAGGAGATTTCGAGAGATTTCAATACATTTTAAGAGAATTTAGTAGATTTCAAGGGATCCCAAAAAATTTAGATTAGCCGGTTTTGTTTCTACAATTTGTACTTTTCAATAAAATAATTGTATTTTGCCGTAAAGAACGTGAACACGGTCAAATTTACACTATCACTTTTTATTTAAAGCAAAAACTTTAAAAAAAATAGATAACCTGAATTTGCTCATATGGTAATTACCATATGCCCTTGAAGAGATTTCAAAGATTTCAAGAGGTTTTAATAGATTTGGTAGGGTTTCAAAAGGTTTAAAGAGAATTCAATAGATTTGAAAAGATTTGCATAGATTATAAGAGATTTCAAGTATTTTAAAAGATTGCAAAGGATTTTAACAGAATTTAAGTGATTTCTAAAAGCTTTCAAAGGAATTCAAATGTTTCAAGAGATTTCAATAGATTTAAATGAATTTAAAAGATATTAAAGGAATAAAAAATATTTCATAACTGAGTTTACACTAGATTTAAAAAGTAATCAACTCTTCGAAAAATTGTACCTCTAGTTCCGGAAATTTCAGTTTTTTTAAAAAACGTCGGGCGCAATCATTAGTTTTAGGAATTCTAAAAACTTAAAAGAAAATATTCAAGTTGATGGTGAAGCTGACAAATCATTCCCATTAAAAAATGAAAATAGAATGTAAATTTAATAACTGTACATAATATTTCTTTGAGAAATAAAGTGAAATATTTTTGAAGTTGAAATAATTGTGAAATATGAGTAAAGCAATAAATTACGTAAAAAAATGATCTTCTTGTTATTATTAGCCACTAGTACATTTTTAGTAAACTAAACTTATTTGAAAACTCGAGAAAAACGGAAAAGAGAAAAAAAATTAATTGTTTTAAATACTTTCAGGTATCGATTCTTTTCTCTATTTACAATGTTCCGAATTCGAGACCGTTTATAAAGCGATGCTATTATCTATTCTCTTTTCTTTCCCTTTCTATCTCTTGTCTATCCCCGTCTACCTCTTCCTATCTCCATCTCAATCCACACCCATGGCTATTCTTTGAATCTTCTCTTCTCCATCCCTTTCCATCTATTGTCTATCTCCATCTATCTCTAAGTATCTCCATCTCAATCGACGTCCACGCCTATCCCTTTGAATATTTTTTTCACCATCCCTTTCTATCTCTCGCCTATTCCCGTCTATTTCTATCTCCATCCCAATCCACATCCACGCTTATCTCTCTGAATCTCCTCTTTACTATTCTTTTCTATCTCTCGCCTATTCCCGTTTATTTCTTTCTATCTCCATCTCAGTCCACTTTGACGTCTATTCTCTTTGAAACTCCTCGTGTCTATCCCTTTCTATCTTTTGTATCAATGCGACTCAAAATAATGCGACAATAGATTCCGAAACATCGGCGAACTAGTCAACTCCGAGCTTCAAATTTTAGTAACGCCCTTGCATTATGCTCTGTTGTACAACACAAGCGAGGGTAGCGTTGGAGATTTGCTGGATAAATCTACACAAATCGACATAACAGATGATGAATGCATTAATCAACTACCAAAAGACAAAAATGTCGCATACTCGCATGCATTGTAAGAGAATTTATAGCTAGATGTATACCTCGGGACGAGCAGGACATCTGCGGTCTACCTGTTGCAAAGACCATGGAAAAATACGTCATGCAGAGTTTGAGGAACACTGTACTCGAACCAGATTATATTTTTTTAAAATAATTTTTAATAATTTTAATTTTCTGAAAATTAATAATTTCTATAAATGCTGATAAGTAAATAAAATGTTCTATAAAAAGGGAATAAACTTTTAGACAATTGAAAAAGTGACAAAGTGCCAAAGACTGGTTTGCATTCAAATACGTCCGATTTGTAACTATACACCAACAGCCTCCATGGCGTTAATACAGTTTCTAAATTTTTATAAAAGTAATTTTTATTTAACTAGGGCATTTCTTGGCTAAATTGACAAGGCCCTGGCCAGTTTACCCTAAATAGGCAATAGTCTGCCAAAGCGTTAAAAGCCTTGTGTGGGCCTTGCCAGTTTACCAGGTTAAGGCCACATCAGAAGTATGGAAAACTGGCCAGACCCTTGTCAGGCCCATGTATAAATTTCTGCACGGGTATATGATTCCTAATCCAAATTATACCTCTTCCATTAAAGACTCCCAAGTTATATCAGTTATTAGAGGATGGTCACCCTTAAGTTCACTATGTATATTATATTCTATTTTTTGTTCCCATTCTTGAAATCGAGTTTCAATGAATCTAAAAAGATATTAGCTGAATCTGGAAATCGATATCATGGTTGATATTTTATTTCATTATTAAAAATTCATTTCAATATAAGCGTAAACATAATGATTCTAATTAAATTCATATATTCCTAGCTGCGTATTTCATATAATTTTCCTAATGGAAAATTTCAATTTGTAAATGAAGACTTAAAAAACCTTTATGGAAAACTGTGTCAAACCAATCTTCAAAGTAGTACCTTTACATATGTGTAATGATAAAAACAACTATCTGTCCGTCCATTTTCAAACCAATAACAATTCATAAAGTATAGTTTTTACATTTTCAAGGTTTGTTTTAATGTGGATTATCATGGCAATTACAATTTTTATGTTACGTGAAGAAAAACTTACAACACGTATTTTATCGATTTAAAAAAAAAAAATTGTCGACAAAGTTATAAATATTTGAATAGTAAAAGCTAGTAAATTGGTGTTACGTCCAAATAATATCACAAAAAAAATATAATCCCTTAATATTATTCCCTAACTTTTCCTCGTTTTGCTCAACCCTTGAAAGTAGGTGGTTGCAGGCAGAGGATAGCCAATAGAATCTTAACTTTGTAAGTGAAATAAGGAGATTTTGTATTGAATTTGCAATATACTTATATTTATTTATATCAATCGGTTGAGCATTTACATGAGAAGGTCATCAGAGGCAGTGGAACCCCAATCGATGAAGAGCACCTTAAACAATAAGGATTTCCTGTTTATCTTTTATTCTATGATCAGATTTGCAAGGGGTAATATGGGAAATGTGTGCGTACTTACAGGCTTTAAGTTATCAGGAGCGATGAGTCTGAGCGATGATAATGATGATGATCCATGTGCATCCCTCAGGTAGGTGTGATGTTGAAGGTGATTATCGTATTTTGCCAAACAAGGGATTAACTATGATATTCCTTAATTATTATCACCCACAATCGTCTGAGATTTAGTATTGGGTGAAAGTAGGAAGTTCCCACTAGTGGTATAGGGAGACTGGGTAGTCATAATATTTTCATCCAATCATCCTTAATATCGTTGATCCATCACTTTAATATTTTGAGAAAATCTTTCACCCTTTTCTTCACTGTAGTCCCTAAGATTTTTAGGGAAGTTTTTAACATGAGAATCCATGACATGGATCATCGAACTTATTAAATACTTCAATTTTATGAAAATACACTGTTTCGCAAAAAAAACGAAATATACTTTTATAGAGACCTATCACAAGTTGTAGGTCTAGTAAAACTAAGAAAAATGGTAGGGGAGAAATTTCAAATAAACCCCAAAATCTCATTTTTTAGCCAAAACACCGTTTTTGGGTAGTTTCATGTATCAATCACTCATAACTTCTCTAATTTTTATCCGATTTACAATTTTTTTTTGGTTTAAAAGGTGAAATTCAGACCTTTCCGACTATCTATTGCGCATTTTGTCGAAATAAAAACTGACGAGACTGTAGTTGAAAGAATTTGTGATTTTTCGATTTTTTTTACATTTTTTCAAGTTTGACGATATTTTTACGATATTATTCGATCTTGGAGATTTTTTTC
>JAUESH010000024.1:12355473-12372584 GCA_032275165.1 Synergus magnus
TCATCCCTTATTATGAGGCAACTTTTCCAATTGGTTTCATTGAAAAATATTAATTTCTTCTATGTGAACCAATCAAATAGTCACTTTTTACCCCGATATTTGAGGGGTTATTTCACTCCCTTAAACCATTTATTGTCCGATAAAAAAAAATACGTGTCGCTTAGTTTTTGATCGTCTACAACGTATATTAAAATCATTAAAATCGGTGAGGGACACCTGGAGTACCTTCCTTGTGAGATTGACAAGGAGATAGAAAGGGAAAGAAAAGAAAAAGCGAGAGATAGGAAGGCATATAGTTGTGGGAATTGAAAGAGATAGGAGCGAATTGACATGGATGTGGAGATAGAAAGAGATAGACAAAACTAGGTGACAGCGAATTGAGATTGAGAAAGAGATAGAAAGGTATAGACAAGAAAAGACGAGAAATAGGAAGGAATAGAGAAGTGGGGATTGAAAGAGATAGGAGTGAATTGAGATTAACAAAGAGATAGAAAAAGATAGACGAGTATATGCGAGAGATATAAAGGGATATAGAAGTGATGATTGAAAGAGAAAAGAGTGATTTTGATTGACAAGGGGATGGAAAGGTATGGACGAGAATAGGCGAAAGATAGTAAGGAATAGTGAAGTGGGGATTGAAAGATATAGGAGTGAATTGAAATTTATAAGGAGACAGAAAGAGATAGACATGAATAGGCGAAAGATGGGAAGGAATAGAGAAGTGGGGATTGAAAGAGGTAGGAGAGAATTGTGATCGACAAGGCGATAGAAAGAGATAGACAGGAATAGGCGAGAGATAGAAAGGGATAGAGAAGTGTGGATTGAAAGAAGTAGGAGCAATTTTAATTCAGATGGAGATAGAAAGAGATAGACTGTAATGGACGATAGTCAGAGGTAGAGAACTGCGGATTCAAAAGGATAGACGTGGATTGGATTGCTATGAAGATAGAAAGTAATAGACGGGGATAGGCGAGAGATAGAAAGGGATAAACAATCTTTATCTCTTTCTATCTTAGAGATAGGAGATAGAAATGGATAAACAATCTTTATCTCTTTCTATCTTAGAGATAGGAGATAGAAAGGGATAGAATTTCTATCTCTTTACTTCCAGCAGGGATAAACGTACAGTAAGATTCATGTATGCCTTCCTCCTAGTTACTTTTTATTTTTTGAAAGTCGGTTTCACTCTATATATTAGTTGAACCGTGCCCCAATCAGCTCACGAAGTGAAGTACGTCACAAATTTCATTTCGTGAACTGATTGGTGCACGATTCAACTAATGTATAGAGTAAAATCGACTTTGAAAAAATGAAAAGTAACTAGGGGGAAGGCATACATTAATCTTACTGTACGACAAAAAAAATGTTTCCCTAGGGTCATTTTGACCCAGGGTGATGAATGGTTAAAAATATTTTCCCCCTCATAGCGCCATCTATTTGTGTGAACTAAACCCGAAGATAGTTCTGTCCTTTTCTATCATATTGCTCCATCTCTCTTGTCATGTGACCGCAAGAGAGATAGGATAATATGATAGAAAATGGCAGAACCATCTTTGGGTTAAGGTTACAGGTTTAGTTCACCATTGTGCTCAGATCTTAACACATTGAGACAAAAAAGGTATGTTTAATTATTGTTTTAAATATTTTCAGTTATCGATTCCTTTCTCGATTTTGTACGTTCCTAATTTCAGACCATTTGTGTCATTTTAGGGATACAAAGTCGTGTTCATTTGAGTTTTTATTCAGATCTGTCAGCCTAAAAAACTTGCAAAATACGAACGATCTTTTATATTATAGTCTTACGTAAATTATTCTTGGAAGATCAAAATATTCCCAAAGATAAAAACCACGATGGTATTGCTTCGATAAAATGAGAAAAAAATATCGGCTCGGCTATATTTTTCTTTACACTCTCATCCTGATTTTCCAGACTCAATTTTCAAGTTCTTTTCCAAAAAATATCAATTTTAGATCCAGGTACGTAAATAGTTAAAAAAAAAACCTTATTCTATTATTATTATTATCATGGATGGCATAAATTATCATGCGTTGGAATCGGCCAAAAACCCATGACTAGATTTTCCGGACTAAGGAATTTCCTAGTTCAGAATTTGAAGGTTTTGAAACCACAAAATTTTAATGGAAAATTTCGTGAATTATTTAATAATATTTTTTCGTATGCATAAATAAGTTGTAATGTATAATACGTGGTTTGAAGTTCATAAATTTGGTTAGATTGTGCACCAAAAAGAAAAAGTCTCGTTCCGTTAAATTGATAAATTTAGTTTACAAAATTAAATCGAGTAACATACATAGACAAGAAAACAGTTATACAATGAATCGCCGTGCATTTGCACATCAAATCCATTCGACCTTATTTGAGTAGTAAATCGGAGAAAAATTAACTTTTTTTGGGCCTTGAAAAAACTCTGATGTAGCAGAGGGGAAATATTTTCAATATGGCAAATATTTAAAAGGTGACAAAATAAAATCGGGGGGTGTAAGAGAGACAGATAACCTACGGGTTTTAGAAAATTTTCTTGTATTGAAGGGACCGGCACTAACGTTGCACTCGCGGTCTTTTTATATGATTTTATGGTCATGAGGGTGTTTATTTGTCACTTTACATATGTCACTCAACAACGCGAGAAATCGTGAAAATTACGAAACATAATAGGAACATGAAGACGCCTGAGAAAATTGCAAGCGTGAACTGTACTTTGTCGTCTGCTACACGAGTAACCATGTGCGTAGCCTGCGTAGCGGACGACAAGGTACAGTTCACGCAGACAATTTGCTCAGGCGTCCTCGTATTCCTATTATGTTTCTCCGTAATTTTCACGATTTCTCGCGTTGTTGAGTGACATAAAGTGACAAATAAACACCCTCGAGACAATAAAATCATATAAAAAAAACCGCGAGTGCAACGTTATTGAAGGTTCCTTCAAAATAAGAAGATTTTCTAAAACCGGTAGGTTATCTGTCTCTCTTACACTCCCCGATTTTATTTTCTGTCACTCTTTTCAATATTTGTAATATTAAAAATATTTTCCCTTTTTTATGAAAAACGAAGAAAGTACTAATACTCCTGCCACATCAGAGTTTTTTTGGGGCCCAGAAAAAGTTAATTTTTCTCCGATTTGCTGCTCAAATAAGGTCGAATGGAATTGATGTGCAAATGCACGGAAAAATTGCGACGATGCAAAAAAATGTCAATTTTTCAGTCTAAGTTCATCGCAGTGATATCCAACGTGAGGTTCTCGAGTTTCTTCTTTCCTCCTATTTTTTCCCTTTCTCCGAGCGCTTTACCGAGAATTCTCCTCTTCGCGTTTCGCCACTGGCGAATAGCGCGAGGCTCTAGCGTCCTTTGGGGCCGCTCGGCTTCATCCGCCTGGCAACCGAGGTGACTCGACCTATCAAAGATGGTAAGAGGGGGGATCGACAAGTTGATAAGTTTTTACTCATTTACTCACGCGTTGGACATCACTGATCTTAAGGGTAAGCGTATCGAAAGGTCCATTTTGAGCCTTTGAATGATTATAAGGTCCGTAAGTTCAAGTATCGCCGCCCATGATTATTATTATTTCAATTATTTTTAATTTAATTCTAAACTGATTTATTATTTCATATAGCAACGTTTCAGAAATCAAAGTTTCTAACGAAGAGGAAAAAATAAGTGAAAATCCGTATTCTGAAATGTTTCCTGAAAGGGAAGACGAAAGGAGAAATAATGGTTCTAATTTAATACGAAAGAAAAGGAGGATGATGCTGAAGCTGGCGGCCCAAGTTTAGCGACCAGGAAATATTCTAACTTCAAGCAGTTGATTCAGCCCTGCACTACAACAATCGATGCGCGGCTCAATTGTTTTTTATTTCCCCTCAAAACTCAAACACATTTCGACACTAGTGCGGGAATGTGATTTTAGCCTTGTGTGAATATTTGCGCACGAGTGATGCGAGTGTGAAAAGGTCACACAAGTCTGAAATCATATTCTCGCACATGTATCGAACCATGTTTTTTGACACGACGTGTGCAAATCTTGATTTAGCAAACGCTTTTTTGAATCAGCGTGCGCAAAACCGAGTCTTGCGCACGGAGTGTCAAAATAGTACATTTCGATACTTGTGAGCGAATGTGACTTTAGTCTTGTGTGAATGTTTGCGCGTATTTTTTGACACGACGTGTGCGAAGCTTCATTTAGTATACGCTTTTTTGACTAAGCGTGTGGGAAATCTAGTTTCGCGCACGGAGTGTCAAAAAATAATTTTGATCTCTTCACGCTCTCGAATAAGACATTGGGAGTGGGCCTGAAAATTATTTTTTACGGTCCTAAAACTTCACCCATGGTTAAAATCGTGGCAGCGATATCTTCGAAGATATCGAATTCTCGAGCGATTTTTTCTCCAAGTCCTAATGTACGTCGAAAATAACATCGGGAATGAGCAAAAATTTTTTTTAAGATCGCTAATGTTCACCCATGGTCAAAGTCATGGCAGCGAACTTAGATTCGAAGATATCGAATTTTCGATGGAATATCTTTCAATTTAAGATCGCTGCCACGAATTTGACATTGGGTGACCTTTTGGGACCTTAAGTAACAATTTTCAGGCCCATTCCGGATATCTTATTCAAAAACGTGGAAAAGATAGAAATTATGTTGCGTTTGAAATTTGAAGGGAAATAAAAAATAATTGAGCAGCGCATTAATTGTTGTCGTGCAGAGCTGAATCAACTACTTGAATTTGGAATATTTCCTGGCCGCTAAATTTGGGCTGCAGTAGTAGTATAGCCATGGGGGTACGGGGCCAGTCGGTAACATTACCCTCAATCGGTAATGGGGCCGTTCAAGTATTACGTAACGCACTTTTTGGCGATTTTAGACCCCCTCCCCCCCGTTATGTTACGTAACGTTGAGAATTAAAAAATGTTTGTTACTTAAATGTGAAAAATAAGTATTATGACATCTAGATAATTATCAAATGAACTTGAACTTCTATCAGATACAGAAAAAAATCAAGATTTTGAAGAATACATAGGCTTTAAGCTCATGAAGGAAACGTTACGTAACATCGACTTTGAACACGCTTCCTCCCTCATGTAACGCACAATAACATTTGGAGGACCTCCTCCCCCCCTAAAGTGCGTTACGTAATACTTGAACGGTCCCAATGCAGATTTCTACTATGGATCGAAGCTCAGTCGACATGTTAGTGCTCTACCTTACCAGCCGAATGACTTGGTCTTTCACCTAGTAAGTGAAACACAAAGTCACTCGGTCGATAACTTATATCACTGATATATTGTTCATGGTCCAATCCATGATAGAAATCTGGATTACTGATGAAGGGTAAGAGACAGTCGGTAAGTGAACTGTCGGTAACCCCACTACATAGGAAGGGCGCGAATCTCGGAACTTATTGCAGGAAATTCAAAGACTTGTTAGGTAAAATACCAAGTCATTCGGTCGATGAGGTAGATCATTCACATGTCGCCTGAGATTTGATCCATAATAGAAATTTGCATTACCGATTCGGGGTAATGTTACCGACGAAGGGTAAGTGTAAGGTCGGTAACTACCAGGTTGGTAACTGGCCCGGTACCCACGTAGCTATACTACTGGCCGCCACCTTCAGCGTCATAAAAGAAGGTTAAATGAAAATATCCCTTTAACTTAAGAAGAGGCTAAATTAATATCTGAGTCAGTTCAGAGTGAGTCGAGAGAAAGCACTTTTTTAAATAAAATTGCTGAAAAAGATAAAATCCAGTCCGGTAATTCGAATAAAAGGCCTTATGTGAGAAGAAAAATAAACTTTGTGGATCCGGTGGCCGAAAGAAGAAGAGATTCTTTGGCTTCATCTTCGAGAACCATAAAAAGAATTATGGGCCAAGAACCTGCTGAATATAGTTCATTGGATGGTCGTGGTAAATTTCTATCAATCTTTACAACATTTATAATGTTTTCAGACATTTTTTCATGCATATTAAGCGGGGCTAAACCTTACTTTTTACTCCCTAGGGAATAAAAAGTGACTATCACAGGAAAATAGTGAAAAATTATACATCTATAATTTTTTGAAGATTTTTTTTATTAATTCTGGGTAATTTATGGTGAATTTCAAAAAAATTTGCAATTTATTGTAGTTTTCAAAATAATCTGGTAAAATTACCATAATTACCAAAAATTTTCCGAAAATTAATTATGAGTAATTTTAAACGGATTCTATAATGATCAAATAAATTTCAGGAGATTTCATAACCAAGGGATTACATAAATTTTAAAATGATTCCAAGAAATTTGGATAAATTTTTTAAAATAAATTCCAGAAAATTTATATTAAATTTACGGAAATCTTTGAGCATTTTGAAAAATGAATTCTGGATAATTTGTGGAGATTTTTAGAATGAATTCTACGTAATTTATTGTAAATTTCCGGAAATTTTAAATAGTTTCAAGATAATCAACAGGTTTCAAGGAATTTCCAGGATTCTTTTAAAGACTGATAAGATTTTTAAGTTTTTCAAAAGATTTTGAGAGATATTAAAAAATTCCAAGGGATTACAAAACATTTAAGGGTTTTTAAAAGTTTTCAAAGATTTCAAAGATTTCTAGGTATTTTAAATAATTTTAAGGGACTTAAAAAAAGTTATGGATTTTCAAAAGATTTCCAAAGATTTCAGGGTTTGTAGAATATTTTAAAAGATTTTAAAAATGATTCTAAAAATTTTCGAAAGTTTTGAAATTCAACATATTGGAATTTAATGGTAACTTACCGTAAGTTGCCGAAAATTTCCGTAAATATATGGAAAGTTATCGTAAAATAATTGTATTTTATTTTCTCACCAGAAGAAATATTCCCTTAAGAAACTAATTAAATTTTTTTTTAATTTGATGATAATATTGATGTTTTAGAGATTTAATACGATTTTAAGGAATATTAAATGATCTCACGGAATTAAAAAGACATCAAGTGTTTTTATGCAAATTTAAAGATTTTAAAAAAGGTTAGAGTTTTCAAAAAGATTCCAAAAGAATGCTAGGTATTTCTAAATATTTCAAAATATTGCAAGTCTTTTTAAAAGATTTACAACATTTCAATGAGGTTTACAGAGTTTTCAAACAGATTTCAAAAAATCTCAAAAGTTTTGAAAGATTTCAAGAGATTTCCAAAGGTTTCATGGTTTTTAAAAGATTAAGAGTTTTTTTTTTAAGAATTATCAAAAATATTTCAAAAGAAGTTTTTAAGGGATTCATAAAAAATTCAAGTTTCAAGAAATTTTAAGAAATTGACAAGACTTCAAAATATTTCTAAGCATTCAGATGATTTCAAAAGAATTTAAGGGTGTTGGAGCGCTCGAACAAAAAATGAAAAAAAAAAAAAAAATGGTGAAATCTATAGAATGACACAAATCTTCCACCTTGCGTCGTACATTTCATGGCAAAATTGCAAAGATGCACTGTTTAACGGGTCCTTTCATCAAGATTGGTTTCTCGGTGGCAGAAATTGGGCTTAGTGTCTCTTTTTGGGAAAAAGAAAGTGTTTTTGTTAAAAGGTTAATTTGATTAAGCTTTTGAGGTTAGAGAACTCTCCAGTGAAGAACGAGAAGAAACGCTGGATTGGTGGCTATCTGCATGGTGCTGCCATCTAGATGCTTGGATTTATTGAAATTTCAAATTCCCGCCAAGTATTGAGAGGGCAGCATCATGTAGATAGCCACCAATCCAGTGGTTCTCTCTCGTTCTTCACTAGGGAGTTCTCTAACCTCAAAAATTTTATCAAATCGATCAAATTCACCTTTTAACAAATACACTTTATTTTTTCCGAAAAGAGACACTAAGCCCAATTTCTGCCATCGAGAAACCGATGTCGATGAAAGCACACGTCAAACAATGCATTTTTGCAATTTTGTCATGAAATGTACGACGTGAGGTGGAAGATTCGAGTCATTCTGCATGAAAATTTGTTTTTTTCAAAACGCTCCAACACCCTTAAGGTATTTCAAAACATTTAAAGTGTTTTTTAAAAGATTTTAAAGATTTCAAAAAGGCTTAAGGAGTTTTCAAACAGATTTTTAAAAATGTTAACGGTGTTAAAAGCTTTCTAAAGATTTATGAAACTGCCATGGTAAAGTTCCGGATGGAAAAATTTCCTATCCGTCTGAATCCTTTTCAATCGGAAGTCTGCATCCAAGCATATCAGTTTCATTCCGAGCGAATTCGTGGAAAAAAGAGAAATAAAATCCGAATGAATTCGAGCCAATCCGCAGTCTGTATGAAGATTCCTATCCGAATGAATCCGAGTCAATCCAAAGTCACCCTGCAAATTCCTATCTGAATCAATCCGAACTCCAACGTTGGAAACTTCGACTTAAAGCCCCTGGCACACACTTTTGCATAACGCCTTATGCACGCACAAGGACGACGCATAAGGCTCTCGAGCAATCACAGGCCTCCATTTCCAATGGAGAGCAAGATGTGATTGGTCGAGAGCCTTATGTGCTATGTGTTATGCGTTATGCAAAAGTATGAACCAGGGGCTTAAAATTGGATCTTTTTTCATGGCCGCTTTTTCTATAAATTTTCAGAATTTTTTTAATTCAACCTATAAGAAATTAATGATAACCAACCGTAAGTTATCAAAACTTTCCGTAAATTTATGATAAGTTACAATAAATTACTGCAAAATTATCGAAAATTTTGAGAAATCGTGCATAACATACTATTATTATTATGTTTCGGTTTAATTTTAAAAACGCGCCCTAGATTACACCGCCATCTATTTTGTCGGGCCCTTCTAACGCTGCGGTGTCCGCGACGCCAGTCCAGTCCGACACGTCTTGTTCAACACAACTTTTATAAAGACTTACTAATAAACAGTTATTATTATCTCCGAAGCATTGTTCTATATTATTAATCCCATGACATAACAATTATTTTCCCAATCAAAAAAATATTCCCTTTTAAAAGAAATTAATCCAAAATTATTTTCTAGAAGTAAATGATAATATCGAAGAGGAAGAGAGCGAAGAAGAAACAAATAAGCGAGAAAATCTCAAGAGATCCAAAAGAGAACATGAGCCGAACCCATATATTTCAAAGAACCAACTAGAAAACGAAACTGAAAATGAAGAATCGGCAAACGATGATGATTCAAACCCACTGGAGGAAGATTCTGAAGAAGATGAATCAGAATCTCGAAATGAAAATCGAATAAAAAGAAATGAAGAGGAATCTGATAAAGATTATGCGAAGGAACTTAAATCAAAGAGAGACACTAACAACGCAGAAAACTTCTCTGAAAATGAAGAAAATCTGAAAGAATCAAGCTTGGAAAATGAAAAAGTTCAAAGAGAAGAGGTTCATCTTTCAGAACCTGATCTGGATTCTTCGAAAATTGAAGATTTGTCTGATTTGAAGTTGGAATCTAATAAAAAATTAGGATCTCTTCAGAAGTCTGATGTGAAAAGTCAAAAATCTGATGAAAAATTGCACCCCAATTTCAACTTAATCTCCGCTGAAAGTAAGAACTTGGAATTAGAAAGAGACAGAAAATTAGATAAGGAGGACAATTCTGAAGTGAATGGAAAATTCGATCTCGAAGTAAAGGAAGAAGAATCCGAGAATGATTATGAAAAGCGAATCGTAGAGCAAATTCAAGATAAAATCGATACCATCAGAGAGGAAATGAAACGTGAAGTGGAGGAGAATAAAAAAATCCAAGAGATCGAGGAAAATAATGCCAAGTATGACGAAATTCGTGAAGAAGAGGAGGAAGAGAGTCAAAACCTTGACTCGAGTAATCAAATCATTGGTAAAAGATGCTTAAAAAAAGAAGATCTTAATTCAGTAAAGTCGAAGAGAGAAATTGTAAACCGAAGAAGACGGTCGAGTTCTGGAAATCTTCAGCAAAGTCCGAAAGAGAAAATAATGATCTCAAAACGAAAAGCTCCTTTGAATGAGAATCAAAATAAAAAGCAGAGAGCAATTTTAATTCGTAAGAAAGTTGAGGTGAAAAGCCCTAGACTAGACTTGGATTCTGATTCTTTTAATGAGAAGAAGGTAAGATTAAAAAGAAGTAACTCGAGAGTTTTGCGGAGTGTTGGCAAAAGCCGAAGGGATAAGAACAGAAGGAAATCTCCAGAAAGAAATTTTGGGTATTTAAGGTACAGACCTCAAAATATTGAGGATGATGATGATGATGAGGGCAACGAGTTTGAAGACGATGGATTTGACGACCAAACTTCGAATTTGGATGAAGGTAGATCATCTGATTTGGGAAATTCAGCTGGTTTGAATTTGAGATCTGAAAACGGTGAGGATCAACTAAATTATGAAAAGAATTTTCTTTTCGATAATCGAAATTACTTAACGAGGCGAAAACGAACAAAAGGTTCGAGAAGAAAGAGGCGTCAGAGGAAAAAGAGACGAAAGAAGGCGAGTGCAGCCCTGGCGAAAGTTTCGGATAGAAAAATTTCTATTCATTTTTATCCATTTCGTTACAAGTGAATTCGTGAAAAATGAGAACCTTATCCAAATAAATCCGACGTCAAAACAAGAATTACTTTTCGAATCAATCCGAAGTATAATAAATAATTCCTTTTCCAATCAATCTGATTCAATCCGAACCAATCCGTTTTAGATTAGCCTCGGAATCATTCGGATTGCAAATTCGGATTGATTCGAATTGAAAATGTGTTTCGGAATAGCCTCGGATTCATGCGAATTAACTTTTTTTTCAGATGAGCTTCGAATTCATTCGGATTGAAAATTAACGTTGATTCGGACTAAAAATTTGGTTCGCGGATTTATTCAGATTGATAGTTGGGATTAATGTGGATTGAAGGAATTTATTTAGATGAGTTTCAAATTCCTTTGGATTGAGCCGGATTGAAAAGTTTATTCGGATTCATTCGAATCGGATTTCTATAAGAATCGATCCGCATTAATTCGGAGTAAACACCTAAATTCTTATCTGAATCAATCTGATCCAATCCGAGTCAATCCGAGACAATCTTGGCCAATCTGAGCCACTTCGATTTGGATTAATTTTTTCTTTGAAGGAGCTTTGGATTCATTCGAAGTCAAAGTTCGAATTTATTCGGATATAAAAATTTGGTTAGCAATAACCTCGGATTCGTTCGGGTTGACATGGATTAAAAGAATTTGCTCGAATGAGCGTCGGATTCATTTAGGATTGATTCGGATTGAAAAGCTCGTTCGGATCCATTGAAAGAGGATTTTTATTCGAATCATTCCGAGCCAATTAGAAGTAAAGCCCTAAGGAGGGTACCGAGAATACATGGGGATTTGGCCCAACACCCCCACTAATGAGACTGGTACCAAATGAAAGCTCTTGTTGAGTAGATCAAACTTTAAAATGGTCACAACGTTGTAGAATTTAGCCTTCATAATGTTTTCTGCCATTGAATTTTAAAACTCACACCAAGAGTAAAAGTAATATGTGGGGCAGAATGCGTCAAGTTTCCCCACCTCAAATGATTGTTTTTCTTTTATCGGATTGAAACTTGACTGAATTATAGTCCTAGTGGACGTTTACTAATTCACCAAACCATAGGTCCATTTATCATCAAGCGGTTGTCAATATACAGGGACCTGAAGTTTTTACATTTTCAGGTGCTTTTTCACCTTCACGTTAGTGTAACTTCTTTTAGGAATATCCGATTGTACTTTTATTATAGTGTTTTAGAAAGCTCTCTTCATTTAATTTGAAGCTATCATAACAGTTTTTTTTTCATTTTGAATTTTTTTTTTTTTTTTTGAAGAAATCAATTTTAATTTTGATTTTCAAAAAAAAAAATAAATAAATAAAAATTCAAAATGAAAAAAAACTGTTATAATATCCTTAAAGTACATGAAAAGAACTTTTCAAAACACTGTAATAAAAGTACAATAGGATATTTCTAAAAGAAGTTACACTAACGTGAAGGTGAAAAAGCACCTGAAAATTTAAAAACTTCAGGTCCTTGTATATTAACAACCGCTTGATAAATGGACCTATGGTTTGGTGAATTAATACGAGGGTTGCCTTTTATATTTCGGGAATGGGCGATCTTGCTGCTGACTTGTGACAACCGATGTCTCTATCGTTAAGTTTGACTGTTTTTATTGATTTCTCACTCAGAACGTTTTGACTTGCGGGCGCAATTTGTGTCGTGTACAGTGACTTGAAAAATGTATCTCTTTTGAACAACTTTTGTTGAATTTGGCTCATCTTGAAAGACCCACGCAATCGACTGCTGTTTAGTTTCAGGCTCATAAGCATAAGTCCATGATTCGTCACCTGTTACGATGTAATAGACATGTTTTGAAGAGCCCGATTGTATTTTTTGAGCATTTCTTTTACCAATCTACACGAGCCTTTATTAAGCGATTGTTAAATTATGTGGGATCCAACGGCAACAAATTTTTCTGACAGCCAAATGTTCATGTAATATTGAGTGTATGTTGGTCCCACTAATGCCTAAGGATGCCTGAATCTCACGATAAGTCACATGACGATCTTTCAATATCAGTTCACACACATCATCAATGTTTTCCATGACAACGTCTGATTTTGGACGACCTTCTCGAACTTCGTCGGTGAGCGAACCACGGCCCCGATTAAATTCGGAGTACCACCGATACACAATTGTTTTTGATAGCCCTTCATCGCCAAAAGTCGAATAAAGTTCATCGATGCACTGTTGTTGAGATAATCCACGTCGAAAGTTGTAAGAAATGATCGCACGGAAATGTTCACGAGTCAATTCCATTTTTTTTTTCTCGAGATGAATTTTTCAAGTCACTGTACACGACACAAATCGCGCCCGCACGTTAAAACGTTCTGAATAAGAATTCAATAAAAAAAGTCAAGCATTACGATAGAGACATTAATTGTTACATTGCAGCAGAAGGATCGCCCATTCCCGAAATATAAAAGGCAACCCTCGTAAACGTCCACTAGGACTATACTTCAGCCAAGTTTCCACCCGATAAAAGAGAAACAATCATTTTAGGTGGGGAAGCTTGACGCATTCTGCCCCACATATTACTTTTACTCTTATGGCCGATTTCTTCACCTCTAGATAAATTCTATCCGGCGGATAAATCCTATTTCTGACATTCTGATTGTTGGATTCTGCAAGATAAATTTTATCCGGAGGTGAAGAAACCGGCCATTAGTGTGATTTTTTACATTCAATGGCAGAAAACATTATGAAGGTTAAATTTTACAACGTTGTGTCCATTGTAAAGTTTGATCTACTCAACAAGAGCTTTCCTTTGGTACCAGTCTCATTAGTGAGGATGTTGGGCCAAATTCCCATGTATTCTCGGTACCCTCCTTTCTACCCTAATCAGTGCGATCATATCCGAATCAATCCGAGGTCAAAATCGAAATTCCTACGTGAATTAATTCTAGCCAATCCTGTTCAGATTAGCTTCGGATTCATTCGAATTAAAAATCTGAAATGATTCGGATTAAAAATTTGCTACCGATGAATCTCGGATTCATTCGGATTGAAAGTTGGGATTGATATGGATTAAAAAATTGGTTTGGATGAGATTCGAATTCATTCGTATTGAAAATGCGAATTTTCGGTTCGATTCGGATTGAAATTTTTGCACGAATTAGCGTCAGATTTATTTAGATTCATTCGAATTGATTTGGATTCTTTCGGATTAACAATTCGTTTCGTATTAGCCTCGGGTGCATTCGAACTGAAAGTTCGGATTGATACGTATTAAAAAAAATTTCGGATGAACTTTGGATTCAATCAGATTGTAAGTTCGGGTTGATTCGTATTAAAAAGTTAAAAAATTAAAAAATAAAGTTAAAATTTTTTTTTTAATTTTATTTTTGAAATATTTCAGAAGAAAAGAGAAATTTATTTACTTAAGGTCTTATCGACCTTAAGGAACACATTCTCATCAGGATACTGGCGCTTCGCGTTCGATATTTGATATTAACCTCAGGCTTTGCGCTCGGCTCTGTTCACCATGTAATAAATTTAAATAAATAAATAACAAGATTTAGTGCGCCTACGACGCGCGATTTCTTCGTAGCGCGACGCACTCTGGAATATTTGGTCGTCGAGCTTCGAGGCTTCATATTATTCTTGTAACATTTTCTCATATCTCATATTTTTTGACGGGAAAGTTTAATTTTTTATTTTTTTTTAACAATATTTTTTACGATTAAAACGAAAGCAACTTACTCTATCAAGAAATGTTCAAGGGGGAATTTGTAGATCTTTTGAAGACCAATAACTATGTTTCTTATATTTTTTTTTTGTATCTCGTGCTATTTGGCTGAAAACTTGAATTTTCGATTTTTTAAGAAAATTTAAAAAGTTGTTATGCCAGTCTTGTAGGGCGTTCAAAAAGCAACATTTTTCATCTCATGACTTTTTTTCATATCGTGCGTTGTTTAGCGTCAAATTAAAATTTTTTTTTCGTTTTCTTGAATTTTCGAAATGTTATGTCTGACAATTTTTTTTATCGAAAAAAGTCAAGGATAAATAGTTCAACATTCTGGTTATTACGAACACCAGTACATAGAATTTGTAAATTAAAAAAAGTGGTCTCTAAAATTTTCAAAATGCTCTAACTTTTTGAACTTTTATCCAAAATCGCTGGCTAACAAACTTGACCTTCATTTTAGGACAATAAAAGAGTATACCAAAGAAGGGTTACCATGTCCGCTTTTTTTGTCTCACTTACTCTGAAGTCAGTGACGTCACGTTTTATGAGAGTAAGTGAGACAAAAAAAGCGGACATGGTAACCCTATACCAAAGGTCAATCCAATCTGTCAATTCTTTCGAAAGTTATCGTGCTAACAAACTAAAATCTACAGATTCACAGACACACAGACTCACAGAGAGATAGACAGACACATTCTTAAAAACATGTTTTTTGGGTTCAGGGGGTCTCAAAACGTGGATATTTGACAAAAACGAGGGAGTCAAATTTTACACAAATCTAATACATTCCCTGATGAGAATGTAAAAATAAAATGTGAATTTTCAGAAATATTTCATAGGATTTAAATAACTCTGAATCCAAAGAAAACATTTAAAAAGGATTTGAAGCAAGGTCAAGAGATTTTAAATATTTCTTGGGATATTCAAAGAATTCAAAGGATTTCATAAGATTTCAAGGGATTTAAAACAATTACAAGGTTTTCTTCAAAAGATTTCCAAGGTCTCAAAAAGCTTTCAAAAGATATTTTGAATCTGACGAAAGCTTCGGATAAAAATCCTATCCAAATGAATACGAGATATTCCGAGCCATTGAAAAGTCTGTATCCGATCGAATCCGAAAAATTATTTTAATCCGTATCAATGCGAAATTTGAATCCGAATGAATCCGCGGCTAACTCGAATCAACTTTTCAATTTTATTCAATTGGAACGAATCCAAATCGGATTTGTTCTGATTTATTCGGATAGAAATTCTGGTTTCAACTTCGGATTGATTAGGATAAAAATTTAGGTATTTATTTCGAATTAACTCGAATCGATTTTTATAGAAATCCTATTTAAATGAATCCGAACAAACTTTTCAATCTGAATCAATCTGAATGAATCCCATGTTAATCCGAACCAACTTTTTATTCCGAATCAATTCGGACTACCAATCCGCATGAATTAGAGGCAAATCTGAAACGACTTTTCAATTTGAATTAATCCGAATGAATCCAAGGCTAATCTGAATCGGTTTAGCTCGGATTGATTCGGATATGTATTTAGATTTTTTTTCGAATTGACTCGAATCGTTTTGAATAGAAATCCTATCCGAATGAATCTGAACAAAATTTTCAATCAGAATCAATCCAGATGAATCCGAAATTCATCCGAATAAATAATTTTAAGCCGTATTTATCCCAACTTTGAATCAGAATAATTCCGAGGTCAATCCGAACCAACTTTTAAATGCGAACTAATTCGAATGTTCAGTCCGAATGAATCCGAAGCTCATTTGAAAAAAAACCTGCTCGCTTCGCTCGCACATTCTCATCACACGTCGCACTTGCGCCCTTCGGGACGCTTGCGCGCTTCGCGCACTTGCCAAACTTTAACTCTACTATATAATTTTGTTTCAATTATTTTAGTTTTAAATTAAGAGAACTAATTTACCTAAGTTTCTATCGAACTTAAGGAACACATTCTCATCAGGACACTCGCGCTTCGCGTTCGATACTTGAAATTCACCTCGCGCTTCGCGCTCGGCTCTTTTCACCATATAGTAAATACAAATAAATAGTTAAACAGTTTGCGTTCCAGAGTATTTAATCGGAATATTTTTCTCCACACATTTCTGTACCTTTCTGGTAACTTATATAATTAAAAATCTTGTTTTTCAACTATCTGAAAAAGGAAAAAAATGGTTCTTAAGTCTTTTGTTAATTTTTGAAATTTTTAACATTATTTTTCACGATTAAAACGAAAACTGCTTACTTTATCAAAAAATTTTTGAGAGAATTTGTAGATCTTTTTAAGACCAATAATTATATGTTTCTTATCATTTTTTTGTATCTCGTGTTATTTGGCTCAAAATTTGAATTTTAGATTTTTTAAGAAAATTCAAAAAGTTGTTATACCAGTCTTGTAGGGCGTTCAAAAAGCAACATTTTTCATTTTTTAACTTTTTTATGAATCTGAAGTTTCAAACGTTTACGTAAACGACAAATCATTTTTGTGTAAAAAGCACGAGACCAAAATTCTGATTGCGTTAAATGGTTCCATTCGATATCAAAAGAAACACAAAACAGTCTCTACCACCTACCACACTAGGATCACCCCCAAAATTGTCCCCAAAGTACAAAAAAATCATTATAAATCTCCTACTTCGAGACCTAAAATTGTATTCTTCGAAATAGTTCCATTCGATGTCAAAAGAAACACACAACAGTTTCAACCACCTGCCTCACTAGGATCACCCCCAAAATCAACCCCTAAGCAAAAAAAGTCATAAATCCCCTAACTTTGAGACCTAAAATTTGATTGCGCTAAATGGTTCCATTCGATGTCAAAATAAACACAAAACAGTTTCAACCCCCTACCACACTAGGATCACCCCCAAAATCATCCCCTAAGTACAAAAAAATCATTG
>JAUESH010000024.1:12415883-12428674 GCA_032275165.1 Synergus magnus
GATTTCGAAGTTTTCGTAAAATTTTAAGTGATTTCAAAAGGTTTCTGGGTGTTTTAAGAGATTTTAAGGGATTTTAAATGTTGTTGTCAAGTTTCGAGGAATTTTAAGGGATTTCAAAAGTTTTCAGAGAATTTTAAGGGACTTCAAGTAATTTTAAATGTTATCATAAAATTTCCAGGAATTTTGAAAGAATTCAAGAGATTTTAATAATTTTTAGAATATATTATAAAATTTTAAGGATTTCATGGAATTTAATGAGATTTCTAATAATTATAGTAGATTTTATTATAAAGGACGTAAAGGGACTTTAGATGTTATCATTGGCGTCGGAACCGGGGGGGCAGAGGGGGCACTTGCCCCCCCACGTTTTTACTAAGATGGGCAAAGTATACTTTTTGCCCCCCCATCTTTTTAAAATACAGAATAACATGAATAGTAACAAAGCACGGTTACATTGAGAGGTAGGTGTAAAAAAAATTTCATAATCAGATTTGCCCCCCAAAAAAAAAATTACCTTCCTACGCCTATGGATGTTATTGTAGAATTCAAGGAATTTCAAGAAGTTTCTGGGAATTTTAAGAGGTTCTCACGAATTTTAAGAGATTTCGACGAATTTTAAGCGATTTCGAAGATTTCATAAAATTTTAAGTGATTTCAAAAGGTTTCTGGGTGTTTTTAAGAGATCTTAAGGGATTTTACATCTTGTTGTGAAGTTTCGAGGAATTTTGAAAGAATTCAAGAGATTTTAATAATTTTTAAAATATTTTATGGAATTTTTAAGAACTTTGTGAAATTTTATGAGATTACTAATAAATTCAATGGATTATTAAGGAATTTTAAATGTAATCGTAGAATTTTAAAGAATTTCAAGAAGTTTCTAACAATTTTAAGAGATTTTCACAAATTTGAACGGATTTCAAGAGATTTTTATGACTTTTAAAATATATAATGGGAGTTAAAGGATTTTAAAGTTTGTCAGAGATTTTTAAGAATTCTAAGAGATTTTAAGGGATTTTAAGGGATTTTAAATCTTGTGAAATTTCGAGGAATTTTAAGAGATTTTAAAATATTTTAAATAATTTCGTGGAATTTCGAAGAATTTTAAGAGAATTTAAGAAATTTATGTGATTTTTAAAAGATTTTCACGAGATTTAACGGATTTGAAGAGATTTTTATGAGTTTTAACATATTTTATGAGATCTAAGGTCATG
The DNA here is from genome assembly GCA_032275165.1 of Synergus magnus. Classification (NCBI taxonomy): domain Eukaryota; kingdom Metazoa; phylum Arthropoda; class Insecta; order Hymenoptera; family Cynipidae; genus Synergus; species Synergus magnus. The sequence goes on from JAUESH010000024.1 coordinate 12,417,095, forward strand.
TATTACTTATCCGATCCTTACCTTACCGACATTTTTTTCTCTGCAACGTTACTTCTAAATTTATTGAGATATCTAATTGAAAATTTCTAAAATTAAAGAAAATATGCTAAGGTACGTTTACCTGGTCCTAAATTTATAATAAATTTAAAAAAAAATTTTCAAAATCATTTTTTTTTTTTATAAATGTAAATATTTAGGACCAGATAAACGTACATTATTGCTTTAACTTTAATTATAGAAGTTTTCAATTTGATATCTCAATCAATTTAGAAGTAACGTTGCAGAGAATAAAATATCGGTAAGGTAGGGATCGGATAAGTAAAGATGGCCTTAAAGGATTTTAAAGTTTGTCAGGTAATTTTATTGAGAGATTTCAAAAGAATTTCTATAGATATATGACTTCTAAAAGATTTTGTAGACTTTGAAAGGATTTCGAAGGTTGCCTTAAAATTTTAAGGGATTTCATGAGATTTTTCTAATTTTTAAAAGATTTTGTGGAATTTTTAAGGATTTCATGGAATTTAGTAAGATTTCTAAGGATTTTAAGAGATTTGAAATGTTAAGAAATTCCAAGAGGTTTATAGGAATTTGTAGAGATTTTAGCAAATTTTAACTTGGATTTCAAGAGATTCATGATTTTAAAATGGTTTTTGTGCATTTTTAAGGGATTTCAAGAGGTTTCTGGGAGTTTTAAGAAATCTTAACGAATTTTAATAAGGGATTTCGAAAGTTAATTACTTCATAAATTGCAATGTATATTTGAAAATCGAAAATTCTCATACATTCTCCGGAATGAAAATATTCTCGGTAATATTCTTGAGAATTTTACCAAATTTATATGACCGAGAATTTTACATCTCTAATTGAGGGGAAAAAATTCCGGTAAGGTAGGGATCGGATAACTGTAAGTAATACATGGCCTTAAGGCCATCCGATTCCTACCTTACCGACATTTTTTTCTCTGCAACGTTAATTATAAATTTTTCGAGATATCAAATTGAAAATTTCTAAAATTAAATAAAATAAGCCAAGGTACGTTTATTTGGTCCTAAATTTTTATTAAAATAAAAAAAAATTTCAAAATAATTTTTTTTTATATACATAAATGTCAATATTTAGGACCAGATAAACATACCTTAAGGTTTTAGCTTGAGTTTTAGAAATTTTTTATTTGATATTTCAATAAATTTAGAAGTAAACTTGCAGAGAAAAAAAATGTCGGTAAGGGAGGGATCGGATAAGTAATACATTGCCTTAATAAATATATTGTCGATAATAAACTCACTGGACTTGTTGGCTGAGCTATAGGGCTGTGCGTTTGTGGATAGATGTAATGTCCTGTACACTGGGGTGCCTGCTGATGATTCTGTTGATGATTATGCTGAGGAGGTGGTTGTTGTGAATAGGACTGAAGATCCTGTGGTGAAGTACTTGCGCTGTTTTCCAGAGCCACACCCTGCTTCATCCCAAAAATTATTAGAGACCGGATAGCCTATCTTAATATGTAAATATGTACCAGGTCATCTATTATATATGTACTATTTAAGGGTGTTCGGTCCAAGTTCTGACCTCAAAATTCGATTTCATCACTTAACTTCAACAGACATTATAATAAGATTTTTTTCGCTCTGTAGCGAACTTTTCACTTTTTAAATAGAAATTTGCGTACAGAACGAAAAAAGATATAATTGTAATGTTTTTTGTGTTAAGGCTATGTATTACTTATCCGATCCCTACCTTACCGACATTTTTTTCTCTGCAACGTTAATTCTAAATTTATTGAGATATCAAATTGAAAATTTCTAAAATTAAAGTTAAAGCATTAAGGTACGTTTATCTGGTCCCAAATATTTACATTTATAAAAAAAAATTATTTTGAAATTTGTATTTTTATTTCAATAAAAATTTAGGACCAGATAAACGTACCTTAGTATATTTTCTTTTGTTTTAGAAATTTTCAATTTGATATCTCAATAAATTTAGAAGTAACGTTGCAGAGAAAAAAATGTCGGTAAGGTAGGAATCGGATAAGTAATATATGGCCTTAAACGATGAATTCGGAGTCACCTCAAAATTCAATTTCCTCATTTTACGCAAAAAGGATTGAAAGTAGAGATTATTGCGCTCTGTGTACGCACAATTCTTTTTTAAAAGTGAATAGCGCTACAGAGCAATAAAATATCTGATTATAATATTTATTGAGTAAAATGAGGAAATCGAATTTTAATGATAAAAATTGGTTGCAGCACCTTTAATCATCAGCAAGGTTCATTCACTGCCGACACTCTCACAAATACAGTTTCTATTAATTCTATTCATTCCATTAAGGCCATGACTTACTTATCCGATCCCTACCTTACCGACATTTTTCTCTGCAACTTTTTTTCTAAATTTATTAAGATATCAAATTGAAAATTTCTAAAATTAAGGAAAACATGCTAAGGTACGTTTATCTGGTTCTAAATTTTTATTAAAATAAAAAAAAAATTTCAAAATAATTTTTTTTGTAAATGTAAATATTTAGGACGAGATAAACGTACCTTAATGCTTTAACTTTAATTATAGAAATTTTCAATTTGATATCTCAATAAATTTAGAAGCAACGTTGCAGAGAAAAAATGTCGGTAAGGTAGGAATCTGATAAGTAATACATGGCCTCAATTCTATTTATTCTATTTCTAAAACAACATCTACAACATTTAGAACCTTACAAGGATCTGACTTCAGATTCTTGAAAAATAGAGTACCTTCTAAAATTGATGCTCTTCTCCTTGGGATTATTATTGAACTATTATTTGATTAATTATCAAAGAATGCAAAATGAGAAGTGCAACACTCAGTGAACAAAGCTGCCTTGAAACATTTCGTTTGTCATTTGCACAGTACAAGCAAAAACAATTAAAAAAGCTTTACCGGGAGGTTATTATAATTTCCTCCCGGCATCGGCAGCGTGAGAAGCATTTTGTACAAAATAATAGATAATCAAAATTAAGAAAAATATAATAAGAATTAAGGCCATGTATCAGTTACCGATCCCTACCTTACCGACATTTTTTCCATGCAATGCCATTTCTACATTTATTGACATATCGAGTTGAAAAAAGGTAGAATTAAATTAAATTCCATAAGATAAGTTTATTTGATCCTATATATTTAAATTCATAAAAAAAATTTAAATAATTTTTCTTTTTGTTATTACAAAAGTTAAGGACCATATAAACGTCCATTGGTGTATTTACTTTATTTTAAAAAATGTTCAACTCGATATCGCAATAAATGTAGAAATAGAATAACAGAGAAAAAAATGTCGGTAAGGTAGGGATCGAATAACTGATACAGGACCTTAAAGAAAAAGAAGAAAAATAAAAATGTGTCTCTACTAACCTTAAACGTGGGAAGATACCTAGAGTTAACAGGCACTGATAAATGGTTCTGCAAATAAACAAAGACAAAGAACCGCTACAACAAAGGCAAAATAAAACAAAAAAAACCAAAGTCAAAAACGAGCATTGAAGCACAGAAATGAAAAGCTATGGTCAGAAAAAAGCGGTGTGCGATTAGCCAAAATAATATCGCTTCACAAACATTAATTGTAAATCCCATCTTCAAATTTCAAGTCCTTTCTTTTTATTATTGAAATTGGAATTCAAAATCCTAAATATTTAATGATATCCAAATATTTCAAAGGATTTTAAAAATTTGTTTTTTGATCGCTTTAAGGCCATGTAAGTAGTATAACAGCACGGGGCCACTTACCGACCGTGCAATTACCGATCCCCGTCGGTAACGTTACCCTCAGTCGGTAATGCATATTTCTACCATGAATCGAGGCTCAGTCGATATGTCAGTGCCTTAGTTACCAATCAAGTGATTTGCTCTTTTACCTGCCAAGTCTTTGAATTTTCCACACAACCTATGTAGTGCAGTTACCGACCGTGCAATTACCTACCACCGTCGGTAACGTTACGTTCCCCTTAGTCGGTAATGCATATTTCTACCATGGACCGAGGCTCAGTCGATATGTCAGTGACCTGCCTTACCGACCGCGTGATTTGCTGTTTTAACTACCAAGTCTTTTGAATTTTCACTTTTTCTTAAAAATTGAAATTTTTAAAATTAATTTTCGAAATATTATACTAAAACAATATTTTTATAAGCTGAAAATATTAATTATTGTCTGCTATAAATTAATATTAGAGAATATTGAATATTACGAAGCAATTAACAATTAATATTTTTAGCTTATAAAAATATTGTTTTAGTATAATATTTCGAAAATTAATTTTAAAAATTCCAATTTTTAAGAAAAAGTGAAAATTCAAAAGACTTGGTAGTTAAAGCAGTAAATCACACAGTCTGTAAGGTAGGTCACTGACATATCGACTGAGCCTCGATCCATGGTAGAAATCTGCATTACCGGTTATTGAACTACATAGGTTGTGCGGGAAATTCAAAGACTTGGTAGGTAAAATAGAAAATCACTCGGTCGATAAGGCAGGTCGCCGAAATATCGACTGTAGTTCGATCCATGGTAAAAATCTGCATTACCGACTGAGGGTATCGTTATCGACGGGGGTCGGTAATTGCACGGTCGGTAAGTGGCCCCGTACCACTGCTGTTATAGTACTCATTTATTACTTATCCGATCCCTACCTTACCGACATGTTTTTCACTGCAACGTAATTTCTAAATTTATTGACATATCAGATTGAAAATTTCGAAAATTAAAGAAAATATGCTAAGGTATGTTTATCTGGTCCTAAATTTTTATTCAAATAATAAAAAAAATTTTCAAAATAATTTTTTTTATAAATTTAAATATTTAGGACCAGATACACGTACCTTAATTCTTTCATTTTAATTATCTAAATTTTCAATTTAATATCTCAATAAATTTAGAAGTAACGTTACAGAGAAAAAAATGTCGGTAAGGTAGGGATCGGATAAGTAATGCATGACCTTAAAGGTTTTCGTGAAATTTAAAGGATTTCAAGAGATTTCAAGATATTTTAAGGGTTATTAAAAAAAAATTAGGGATTTTTAGCGATTTCGAAAGATTTTGAGGAATATTAAAGGATACCAAAAGATTGAGAGAAATTCTAAAGTATTTTAAGAGTTTTTGTGGGATGTGAAAGATTTCAAGATTTTCTAAGAATTTTTAGAAATTTTTAGAGATTTTGAAGAATTTTGAAGAACTTTAGAGGATTTCAAGAAATTTGGAAGAATTTCGTAAAATTTTTAAGCATACTAAAAGATTTTTAAGGCATTTTAAAGGATTTCGTGGAATTTTTAAAGGGGCTCCAAAAGATTTTTATAAGTTTTAAAAGATTTACAAAGCTTTTCTGAAAATTTCAAAGAATTTTATGGAATTTTAAAGGATACCAGAAGATTTTTTATGAATTTAAAGTATTTCTAAAGCTTTTGTAAATGAACTTTGAGGAATTTTAAAAGTCTTCTCTAAAAACTTAAAAGGTTGTCGAAACCTTGAAATTTCAGGAGATTTTTCGAAATTTCACAGGATTTCATGAAAGTGTAAAGTATATCAAACAATTTTTGACTAATTTTAAGGAATATCGTCGAATTTTCAGAGATTTGAAAAGCTCTTAAAATATTTTAAAAGATTTCAAAACATTTCGCAAGTGTTTCAAGCTCAGCATTTTATATTTCAATTTTAAATCTGAGATTTGAAAATGGGATTTATTTTCATTTTCAAATATTTTATTATGCTGCTAACGATCATCATGGGGACTTGATGATACCTATGATTAATTGTAATTTTTTAAAGACATTGGAACCAAGTTGCACACTCAAAACTCGATTTTTTAATTTGCTTAAGGCCATGTATTACTTATCCGATCTCTACCTTACCGACATTTCTTCTGTGCAACTTTACTTCTAAATTTATTGAGATATCAAACTGAACACTTCTAAAATTAAAGTTAAAGCATTAAGGTAACTGTATCTGGTCCTAGATATTTACATTTATGAAAAAAATTATTTTGAAAATTCTTTTTTTATTTTAATAAAAATTTAAAATCAGATAAACGTACCTTAGCATATTTTATTTAATTTAAAAAATTTCTAATTTGATATCTCAATAAATTTAGGAGTAAGGTTGAAAAAAAAATAATGTCGGTAAGGTAGGGATCGGTTAAGTAATATATGGCCTTAAGGGTATCCAATCCAAAATCTTTTTTTTTTTTTTTTTCATTTTACACAAAATGTAGTACAATTAAACATTTTTTTCGCTCTGTATGTATATTTCTATTTAAAAATTAAATCGCACTATAGAGCGAAAAAATATGTAATTACAATATTTGTTAAGTAAAATGAGAAAAACGAATTTTGAGGTAAGAAATTGGTTTCAACATCCTTAATTAACGTTTTCAAGCAGACTTAACACTTCATTCTTGCTATCCTCGTCTCTCAGTTTTCGAAAAAACCACTCACTTTTAGTGAATCCATTGAATCTGACATTTTTATCGGGAATATTTTGCTCTTTCATCTTTCTCATTACTTTTTTATATGCAGTCATAAAATGAAGATGTTAAAAATTTTATAGTGGTAATATAAACTTTATTTCAATCTGTAAAATCTACAAAATTACATATTCACCTGCATACGACTCCGTAAATTAAGCAAGTGATAAATTCGTGCATTTCATTAACCTTTGCTTTTTTTCCCCATCCGGGTGACAATTTTTTTTATTATGGAAATTTACAACAATATTAATGGATATTCGACGATAAAGTAATGAATATTATTTTTTGAGATGTATTTTTGTTTTTAAAATATTTCAGGCTTCACAAAAAAAAAAAAAAAAAAAAAAAGAAATACTTTTGAATAACATTAAGGCCATGTATTACTTATTCGATCTCTACCTTACCGACATTCTTTTTCTCTGCAACGTTACTCCTAAATTTATTGAGATATCAAATTGAAAATTTTTATAATTAAAGTTAAAGAATTAAGATACGTTTATCTGGTCTTAAATATTTACATTAAAAAAAAAAAAAAATTATTTTGAATTTTTTTTTTATTTTAATAAAAATTTAGGACCACTAAACGTACCTTAGCATATTTTCTTTAACTTTAGAAATTTTCAATTTAACATCTCAATATATTTAGGAGTAACGTTGCAGAGAAAAAATGTGTCGGTAAGGTAGGGATCGGATAAGTAATATATGGCCTTAAGGCCATGTATTACTTATCCGATCCCTACCTTACCGACTTTTTATTCTCTGCAATGTTACTTCTAAATTTATTGAGATATCAAATTGAACATTTCTGTAATTAAAGTTAAAACATTAAGGTACGTTTATCTGGTCCTAAATATTTGCATTTATACAAGAAAAAAAATTATTTTGAAATTTTTTTTATTTTAATAAAAATTTAGGACCAAATAAACGTATCTTAGCATAATTTCTTTAATTTTAGAAATTTTTAATTTGATATCTCAATAAATTTAGAAGTAACGTTGGAGAGAAAAAATTGTCGGTAAGGTAGGGATCGGATAAATTTAAGACTAGATAAACATAATTTAGTATATTTCTTTTAATTTGAAAAAATTTCAATTCGATATCTCAATAACTGTAAAAATGGATTTTTCAGATATTTCTCAAATTACTCAAGCAGTGTTAGTGAGATTATAGAAATCTCTTGTAAAAAATAATTTCCCTTAAAATTTCAATTGTTTTCATCTCTTCTCTGCTATGTATTCTGTTTATATAAAAGAGTGATTACATTTAGGGGATTATTTAAAAATGTTATTAAGAAATAGGTGAATTTCATTAAGTTGACGTATAAATTATCCAATCCCTACCTTACCCGTATTTTTTCTGCAGTGCCATTTCTACATTTATTGAGATATCGAATTGAAAATTTAAAAAAAAAAAAACATACTAAATTACGTTTAACTGATTCTAAATTTTTATTAAAATGAAAAAAATTCAAAATATTTTTTTTATAAATGTAAATATTTAGCAGGAGACACTTACGTTATAGTGAATTTACTTTAATTTGATAAATTTTCAACTCGGTATCTTAAAAAATGTAGAGATGGCATGGCAAAAAAAATGTCGGTAAGGTAGGGATCGGATAAGTAATACATGCCTATATCAATTACAGTAAGAAATTTTAATTTCAAATTTTAGATATTGTAATTGTCGTCAAGCAATTTCGAAAGTCGACATCAGTGGCTTCGAAAACGGAGAGAAGTAAAAGTAGTCCGTATCATGCAGCTACACAGTAGTTCTACATTTTTACGAACTACCGGGCATCACAAACGTAAAGAAAGGTAAAATGGCGTTTAAAAATTTTTCCGAGATAAATGTATAAAATCTATAATATCTATAAAATTTCACTGAAATAACAAGACAATTAAATTAATCGACCCATTTTTTTTCCTCTGAATATTTAAAATTCTGATTCTAATTCCAGACTAACAATCCCAGTAGTTAAGGTTTTCGGGCTCAAGTCCAAACCTCAAAATTCAGTTTCTCCATTTCTCTCAATGAATATTAGAAACAGATATCTTTTCGCTCTGTAAACATATTCTTCTTTAAAATAGAAAGGTGACTACAGAGTGAAAAAATCTTTAAGAAAAATATTTTTTGCGTAAAAAGAATAATTCGAACCAGATCCCTACTTTATCGACGCGTTTTTTTTCAAATAAATCACGCGTACACGAAATGAGATATCGAGTTGAAAATTTGTGGAATTAAATAAAAGACACTAAAGAACGACGCTTATATTGTCAAAAATTTTATTTCTGAAAAAAAAAAAAAAAATGTTTCTCAAAAACATTTTTTTTTTGGTAATTATAAAAATTTAGGACCGCATAATCATTTCTTAGTATCTTCCATCGAATTTCCCAAATTTTCAACTCGAAATCTTATTTCGTGTATGAGTTTATGAGTTGTTACAAAAAATATGCCGGTAAGGTAGGGATCGGTTAAATTGAACGTGCCCTTAAAGACTTAAAGATGAACATTTTTATTGGAAAGCACAAGACTTTGAACTCAATTTGAAAATTACGTTAAAACATAAAAATTGAGACTTTCTACTCTGAAGCTGAATGAAATTTACATGAATCCTTAAAGTTTTCTAAGCATCTCGTTAAAAGATTTAAAGTTGAACTTTGTGTTCTCTTTAACGCCTTTCATTTACCTTGCTTTACAAGTGCGCCCTGCGATCCGATACGAAACACGCGAATGAACCGTGCTTTTTGATAAAAGCTAAAAAAAAAATTAAGGGTGTTGGACTCAAGAGCAACCCTCAAAATTCTATTTCTTCATTTTACGCAAAAAGGATTAAAGCATTGAAAATATACATTTTTTCGCTTTGTATGCATATTGCTATTTAAGGTCATGTATTACTTATCCGGTCCCTACATTACCGACACCTTTTTCTCTGCAATGTTACTTCTAAACTTATTGAGATATCAAATTGAAAATTTCTACAATTAATGTTAAAGCATTAAGGTACGTTTATCTGGTTCTAAATATTTACATTTATAGAAACAATTATTTTGAAAGTTTTTTTATTTTAGTAAAAATTTAGGACCAGGTAAACGTATCTTACCATATTTTCTTTAATTTTAGAAATTTTCGATTTGATATCTCAATAAATTTAAAAGTAACGTTGCAGAGAAAAAAATGTCGGTAAAGTAGGGATTGGATAAGAAATGCATGGCCTTAAAGGGTGAATAAGGCTATAGAGCGAAAAAAATGTTAATGATAATATTTGTTGAAGTAAAATAAAGAAATCAAATTTTGAACAAAGGACTTGAGCCCAAAACCCGTAAATCTTAAAAAGAAAATAATAGCCAAGTGATAATTCGTATCGGACAGCAACATGGCGGTAGACTATTTAGAGGATCGCAAGGATATTTACTTGGACGCTTGGCGGGCTGTGTTCCTGTGAAAAGGATAGCCTTCCAGCTTGCGCCAAGCTGGTCGGCGACAAATTGGTTGGACTGCTCGTTTGAGGACTCTGCAATACCGCATACATCATTTCAGAAAAATTTCTCCGTCGAGTTCCCAATCAAATTGTTTCAATTTCCCAAAACACATGGCCATATATTACTCATCCGATTCCTACATTACCGACATTTTTTGCTCTGCAACGTTACGTCTAAATTTATTGAGATATCAAATTGAAAAATTCTGAAATTAATGTTAAAGTATTAAGGTACGTTTATCTGGTCCCAAATATTTACATTTATAAAAAAAAATTATTTTGAAATTTTTTTATTTTAATAAAAATTTAGGACCAGATAAACGTACAATAGAATATTTTCTTTAATTTTAGAAATTTTTTATTTGATATCTCAATAAATTGAGAAGTAACTTTGCAGAGAAAAAAATGTCGGTAAGGTAGGGATCGGATAAGTAATACATGGCCTTAAAGCCATGCATGAATTATCCGATCCCCACTTAACCGACATTTTCTTCCCTACAATGTCATATCTACATTTATTGAGATATCGGGTTGAAAATTTCTCAAATTAAAGGACATATACTAAGGTACGTTTATTTGGTATTAAATTTTTATTAAAAGAAAAATTTTTTTTTTTTTAATTTCAATATTTAAGACCTTAACGTACCTTAGTGTATTTACCTTAATTTTTTGAAATTTTCAAGTCGATATTTCAATAAATGTCGAAGTGTCATTGCAGGCAAAAAATTGTCGGTAAGGTAGGGATCGAATAACTGATACATGGCCTTAAAGGGTTTGAAATTCATTCCGAACCAATCCGCAATTTTTCGAATCATTCCGGAATTTGTATCCGAACCAAACAGTTTCATTCCGATCTAATCCGTAAGGAAGTTTTTAATCCGAATTAATCCGAGGCCCATTCAAACCAATCCGAATGAATTACAATTAATCCGAACTTTCAATCCGAATGAATTCGGTCAATACGGTCAATCAGAACTTTCAATCCGAATGAATCCAGTCTATCCGAATCAATCCTAATGATTTCGAAAAATTCGGATAAATAAGGATTAATTCGGATTAATTCAGATTGACTGGATTTATTCGGATTGTAATTTCTGATTAATTCTGATTAATTCGGATTGAACGGATTCATTTGGATTAAAAATTCGGATTGATTTTAAATGGGTCTCGGATTAATTCATACGGAAAACTTCCTTCGGATTAGATTGGAATGAAACTGTTTGATTCGGATACAAATTCCGGAATGAATCGGAAAATTTCGGATTTTTTCGGAATAAATTTCAATCTGAAACTTTCGTCAGGGAGGTTAGATAAACTCTAAACGCAAATCAGTGAATGTATATATTTCATATATTTCGTATTCCTTATTCTCAGACTCATACCAACTGCATCGCACGGATAGAAAAAATTTTATCGTTTTGAATTCACTTTATTTCAGAGTTTGTATCGGAACCAAACAGCCTCATTCCGATCTTACCCGAAGTCGGACCAAAGATTCCTATCCAAATGAATCCTACCCTAGCGAAAGCTTCGGATTGAAATCCATTCCGAACCAATCCGAAATTTTCCGAATCATTCCGGAATTTGTATCCGAACCAAACAGTTTCATTCCGATCTAAT
>JAUESH010000024.1:12470203-12481674 GCA_032275165.1 Synergus magnus
TACATAAAACTTGTAAAATTAAATATTTTGTTAAACCCTTTTAAGAAATTCAACTTAGTATATAGTGGAATAACTATACAAAATTTCATCAATTTATCTGTTCGCGTTCTCGAGATATTGCAGGATCGTTAAAGCGAGACACACACACACACACTTATTTTTAAAAGTTTTAAAATTATTTGAAGATATACCAAAAGATTTTTAAAAATGTTAAAAAAGTCGTGTAATTTTTAAGAGACCCCATAAGATTTTTTAGGAATTTTAAGGGAGTTCAAAATTTTTTTTTTTGGGGGAAATTTAAAGAATTTCAATAGATTTGTATGAATATTTAAATATTTTGAGGAATTTTAAGATGTCAAAAGATTTTTTAAATTGATTTTCTGGTTTTTTAAGGAATATCGAAAGTTTTTAAAGAAATTTTAAAGGTTGTCTAGGAATTTAAGAAATTTTAAGAGATTTTTATGAATCTAAACAAATTGTTAAATATTTCAAAAGTTTTCGTGGAATTTTTATGGAGTTTACGGAATTTTAAGACATAAAAAGATTTTTTAAATAACATTTTAAGAGATTTGACAAGCTTTTTAATTTAAAAAGATTTCTAGGAATTTTAAAATGTTTAACGATTTTTTAAATGTTTTTTTTTTTATGGAATTTAATGTATTTAACGGCATGTGATACTTTACCATAAAAGCAATTTAGTTTCCCCAACGATACGTTCGCAATAATAAATATATTTTGCTAAAACTAGGCCGTTTACCTCCATCTGTACGAAAGGGAGGTAAATGGCCTAGTTTTAGTAAAAAATATTTATTATTCCGAGCTTAAAGTTGGGGAAACTAAATTTGCTACTATGGTAATTACCACATGCCCTTAAAGAGATTTTCAGGAATTTCAGATGTGAAAAGATTTTTGTATTCAATTTTAAGGGATTTTAAGGTATTTTAAAGGATTTTTATGAATTTTAAGAGATTTCTAGGAATTTGAAGATGTCAAAGATTGTTGAATCCAATTTTAAGAAAGTTCAAAAAGTTTTTTTCAACAATTTTAAAGGTTTTTGTGGAATTTAAAGGATTTCAAGAGGTTTTTATGAATTTTAAAAGATTTCTAGGAGTTGTTAAATATTTTTAAGAATTTTCAGATGTCAAGAGATTTTTTTATTGAATTTTAAGGAAGTTCAAAAAAAGTTTTTTCTAGAATTTAAAAGATTGTTGTGGTATTTCTAGAGCTTTTTAGGAATTTTAAGATGTCTGGAAATTTTTTAAAGGGATTTAAAGGGTTTTTATGGAATTTGAGCAATTCCAAAAGATTTTTATGAATTTAAAAAGATTTATAGGAATTTTAAGGTATCACAAATTTTTTTAAATTTAAGGATTTTCAAGAAAATTTTGTGTATTTAAACAGATTTCTAGGAATTTTCAGAAATTAGAAGATTTTTTAAACGGCTTTTAAGGGAGTTTCTGGAATATAAAGAATTGCTTCCTTGTAGAGGAAGCTTTGTGGTGGTGACAAAATCTATTTTCCAAAAAACAGTTTTTTTCTTCAATATATTTCAAGGGGAATATATCTACTATGATTTTCTTCTTCAAAAATGTTCAAGAATGTTTTGTGTGTGTGTGTGTGTGTGTGTGTGTAATATCTGGAGAACGTGCACAGATAAATTGATGAAATTTGGCATACTTATTCCACTATATACCAAGTTGAATTTTTTGCAAGTATTTAACAAAATATTTAATTTTGTAACATATCAACTTTTATCATTTTTGCAAAAATTGATTTATCGACTATAAGTTCTCAAATAATAAAAATTCAAAGCTTATGGAAGGAGAAGAAGGTTCTCTTGTGTCGCGACAAATCGATTTACCTATAAGAATAATACATTTCATAGAAAAATAAGAGAGTTATGGTTATTTATAATTTTGAAAAATTTATTTTTCAACTGTAACTTTTAAAATTATTACATTTTAAAGCTGATGTAAAGGAAATGAAAATTTCTTGTGTTGACACGAATCAGATGACCTAATATTAATATATTTAATTAATTAGTTCATGATTTTAAGGAATTTTAAGGTTTTTTAAGATTTCAAGAGATTTTAAAATGGTTTTCAAGGCATGCAAAAGATTTAAAGAAATTTAAAAAAACATCAAGGGATTTCAAGAGATAATTAGAGATTACTTAGGATTTCGTGGAATTTTAAGATATTTCATATATTTGTGGATAAATTTTAAAGATTTTCGTTTAGAACTTTTAAGATTTGAAAAAAATGTTTAAGAATTTCAAAATATTTTGTGTAATTTGAAAGGATACAAAAAGATTTTAAAGAATTTTGAGGGATTTCAAAACATTTCAAAAGATTTAATGAGCAAGAGTAAACCAGATTTCAAGAGTGATCAACCCCTCGATTTTCAACTATTAATGAGCTTCTATCTTCTTTTTCAGGTTCCTAAAGGACGATCCGCCATAGCTGTAACGCAAGTGATCAGAGATAAATTTTTTAACGGTTATAAGGAGGCAGAATTTATCGTAGTCTGTGATGTACAAAAAGAAAATAAGCAAATTATTCAAGAACTAAATGATGCTCAGGTAACTAAAACATCTTCTCTTTCACTATAAACTTACTGTAAATTATTATTACATACCAGAAAGTTACCCACCGTTTTTCGGGATTTTAAGAAATTTCAAGTGACTTTAAGAAATTTTTAAAAAATTCGAAGGATACTACGAGGTTTTATTTGATTTTGGGAATTTTAGAGATTTCAAAAGATTCTCAAAAAAATTTAAAAGAGTTATCAAAAGGATTTTCCAGAGAGTTCTATAGATTTCACAAGATTTTAAGACATCTTAAACGATTTCATGAGATTTTAAGTGTTTTTAAGGGATTTCAAAAAAATTCAAAACAGTTCAAGGAATTTTAAGAGATTTCAAGATACTATTTCAAGTAACTTTAATGAATTGCGAAAGATTTAGAAATATTTTAAACGATTCAAAAATATTTAGAATGATTTTAACGTATTTCAAGATATTTTATGTGACTTACAGGTGTTTTAATGAATTTGCAGAGATTTTAATATGATATTTAAAGAGATTTAAAAGATTTCCAAGGCATTTTAAGTGATATAAAAATATTTTTAACGATTTCATGATGATTTAAAATAATTTTGAAAAATTTTAAGAGATTTACAGGGTAGCGACTTGGCCGAAAAATGACCGGGAATTTTAGGGGATTTTAGGGATTTCAAGGAATTTTTAAACGGATTAAAAAGAGTTATCAAAAGATTTTTTCAGAGATTTCAGAAGATTTGCAGATATTTTAACGAATTTGGAAAGATTTCAAGATACTTCAAGAGATTTTATTGAACTCCAAGGGATTTAGAAATCTCTTGAAAAAATCTTTTGAATTTCCTTAAAATCTATTGAAATCCCTTAAAATTCCTCAGTCATTTGAAATATCTTAAAATCTCGAGCAACGCCCGGTAATTTTCTGTTAGTTAAATAAAAATTAAATGTTTTTGTGAACTTTTTTTTGATATTCTTAATCCAATAAATGTAAAAAAAATAATAAAATAAAAAAAGTTCGTCAGACTAGGCGTCGAAAACTTCAACCCAATACTGTATAGGAGAAAGTATTTTTATTTTTTTCCATTATAAAAAAATATTTTGTAATTTTTTGCTCTATTTTGTCACAGGATGTTTATAATGAAAGTCATGAATTAAAATAAATCGTTGCGCTTTGCGGTAAATGTTACTTTTAGTTGACCGGGAAAATTGAAAAACTTGATCGGGGAAAACCGGGAAATGAACGGGAATTTGAAATCGTCCGCCGAATCGCCACCCTGATTTTAAAAAGACTAAAGAATTTTAAAGAATTTTAAGGGATTAAAATATATTTTAAGTGACTTTAACGAATTTTAATGTATTTGAAAAGATGAATGATATTTCGAGATATTTTAAAGAATTCCAAGGGATTTTAATGAATTTTAATATACATATTTTAAATGATTTTGAGGAATTACTAGGGATCCTAGGGTATTTTAAAGTTTTTATTAAGGGTTTCAAAAGAATGCAAAGGATTGCAAAAATTAGATGAAAAAATGTTTAAACAAAAAAGTTAAAAAGTTAATGAGGATCGAAAAAAGTCTCCAAATATCTTTAAAAAATCCGGAGACCAAGTTTATGATGCCTTGCAAAATTTGGTCCCGATAGCCTCATAGGTGTGGAAGCGTTTTTGGTACACATTTAGTTTTATATTGTGTAGAATTTTCAATTTCTTTTAATTAAATCTTTTAATACTTGGTCTTATTTCAGGTAAACTTAATACACGTTGCAGCAACGTGTAAAAATGCTGCTGACGAAAAATTGAGACAATCGATTAGGAGGTTTGCCGACATTCACGGCAGTCCTGCGGCTCTAATTTTAATATCTGGAGATATTAATTTCGCAGCGGATTTAAGTGATTTACGACACAGGAAGAAAATTCACGTGATACTTCTCCACAAGGAGAATACCTCCGAGGCTTTAATTTTATGCGCGAACGAGCACTATGACTTCACGGAACTTATGGAGCCCCTGCCTTCCAGAACTCCAGTCAAGGTCTTCATTTTTTTAATTTACAAATCTTTAAATAAGTGTCATTTGACAAGAATCTAAGCGTTTTTAGAGACAGGGAATAGTATAGTATGCACCAAAGGAGGGAAAAGGCGTTTTTCGTCGCGCGAGACAAAAATGCCTCAAGGGATTTTAAAAAGATTTTTAAATTATCTTAAAGTTTACCAAAAGTTTTTTTTTTTTAATTTTAAGAGAGTTCAGAAGATTTAAAGAGCTTTCAACAGATTTCAAGAGATTTCCAAAAGATTCCGGAAGATTCAAAAGATTCCAAAAGCTTTCAAAAGATTTTAAAAAGATTTTAAATTATTTGAAGGTATACCAAAAGAGTTTTGGGAATTTTAAGGGATTTCAAGAAGATTTCAAAAGAGTCAAAAGATTTTTATGAATCTGGAATTTTAATGGAGTTTGCAGAATTTTAAGACAACAAAAGATTTTTTAAATGACATTTTGAGAGATTATAGAATTTTGAGATATTAAAAAAACTTCTTAAAAAACATTTAAAGGATTTAAAGAGATTTTTTAAAGAAATTTCGAAGGTTTTTGTGGAATGTAAAGAATTTCAAAGTGGTGACAAAATCCAGTTTCTAAAAAAAGTTTTTTTTTAAACATATTTTAAGGGGAATATATCTAATATGATGTCCTGAAAAATTTTCCGAAAATGAAGGAAAATGAAGATTTCTTGTGTCGAGACGAATCGATTGACCTATATGATTAATGCATTTAATTGAAAAGTAAGAAAGTTATGGTTACTTGTAATTTTCAAAAATTAATTTTTTAAATAATCAAAATTTAAAGCTGATGTAAAGAAAATGAAGATTTCTTGTGTCAGCTAGTTAAGAGATTTTGATACGTTTTAATGTGTTGAAAGATTTTTTCAAGATATTTTTTTTTTTAATTTTAAAATACCAAAGGATTTTTTTAATGAATATTTAGTGATTTCATGGAATTTGAGGATTTTTCAAAAGTTGTTTTTATAAATTTTGAAAAATACAAAAATATTTTTAGGAATTTTAAGGGATTTCAAAAGATTTCAAAAAATTTCAAAAAGATATCGAGAGCATTCAAAAGATTAAAAAAAATTAATTTACCTTGTGTAATTTAAACTATCAAAAGAATTTTTTTTTGAGTTTTAAAAAATTTTTACGAATCTTAATATGTGAAAAGATTTTTTTTTTTAAATTTTGAGGAATTTTTAGATAACAAAAGATTTTATTAATGGATTTCACGAGATTTCGTGGAATTTGTAGAAATTTTTGGATTTAAAAAGGTTTTTCATTTTAAGGGATCTCATGGAATTTTAAAAGATACCAAAATTTTATTAAGAATTTTAAGTATTTTAAGGGCATGTGGTAATTACCATAAGAGCAAATTTATTTTCCGCAACTTTACGTTCGCAATAATAAATATTTTTTGCTAAAACTAGGCCATTTACCTCCGTTTCGTTCAGGCGGAGGTAAATGGCCTAGTTTTAGCAAAAAATATTTATTATTGCAAGCGTTAAGTTGCGGAAAATAAATTGCTCTTATGGTAAAGTATCACATGCCCTTAAGGAATTGTAAAGGTTTTCCTAGAATTTAAAGAATTTCAATAGATTTTTATGGATTTTAAAAGGTTTTGAGAAATTTCAAAATGTGAAAAGAATTTTTTTTGTGATTTTTAAGAGATTTGTAGGAATTTTAAGATATGATATTATTTTATTAATAGATTTTAAAGAATTCTATTGTATTTGAAGAAAATTCAAAAGATTTTTTCAAGAATTTTAAAGGTTGTCTAAAATTCGAGAAATTTCTAGAGATTTTTAGGATTTTCAAAAAATTCCGTGAAAGTTTTAAAGGACACCAAAAGATTGTGATGAATTTTAAGGAATTTCGTGGAAGTTTAAGAGATTTTATGATCGAGTGATTTATTTATTATTTATTATTTCAAGAGTGATCAACCCCCTGTTTTTTTTTTCTCTGAATAGAAAATGAATAATTTTACTTAAAGTACGATAAACAATAAAATTATTGATACTGAGATTTGTTTATCAAATCAATAGGGTTTAGATTTTCACAGCCAGGAAAAATTTGTCCAAGATTTGTCTCGCCCTCTTGAAAATTAATTTTTAATTTCGTGAATCGTTTATGTTTTAGGTCAGCGAATCGTTTGATCTTCTTGTTAGTAATCTTCCAGAAGACAAAGACGTTACAGGAATTAAACGTCGGCTCAAAAGGTTATCTAATAATTGTGGGGGCCGAGTTGTTGAGGTCCAATCAAATGAAGCGATTGTACGATTTTTTTCCAAAGAATACGCAGACAGGTAAAGCTGATTTCATTCCCATTTAATTAGAATATTCATTTAAATAATCTAGACTTAATAATCTAGTGAATCTACAAATATTATTTCTATAAATCAAATATCGAAACAAAAATAAGTTTGCAAAGAAAAGATTGTTAGATTTCGAATTCTAGACTCATTGTTTTATTTAATGTTGTTTTTGTTTGAATAATTTAATTAAAAAGAATTATTTACAAATTTAAGGGTGTTGAAATCAAGTTCTAAACTCAAAATGTAAGTTTTTCGATTTCAATAAATTTCAAAAGATTTCCACAAAATTTTAAGAGATCTTATGGTATATCAAAAGATTTGTAGGAATTTTAAGGGATTTCGTGGAATTTGAGAATTCTTAAAAAATTTCAATAGATTTTGATTGATTTAAAAATATTTTGAGGAATTTTAAGATATTAAAAGATTTTTAAAATGAATTTTGAGGTACTTGAAACGTTTTTAAGGATTATTGGGAATATAAAGAATTTCAAGAGATTTTTATGAATTTTATGATGTCAAAAGATTCTTTTATTCGATTTTAAGGGTTTCGAAATATTTTTTCAAAATTTTAAAGGTTTTTGTCGAATTTATGAGATTTCAAGAGATTTTTTATGAATAATATATTTATTTTATATTTATATTTAATTTAACAATATAGTTAATGAATATGATATTTAAGATATCAAAAGATTTTTTTAATTTATCTTAAAGGAATTTATGGAATTTCAAAAGTTTTTGTGAAATTTTGAAGAATTTTCTGTCATTTTTAAAGGGATTTCAAAAGATTTTAAAAAATTTTTAGTGTGTGTGGAATTTTAAAGAATTTCCTAAAATTTGAAAACATTAAAAGTCTCTTGAAATTAACTAAAGAATTTCATGGAATCTGAAGAGATTTCATATTTTAAGGAATTGCAAAAGATTTTTGTGAATTTTAAGAATTCAAAAAGTTTTTTTAATGAATTTTATTATTTACTATTTTTAAATAGATTTTCAGTGATTTTTTTTTATTTAAGGAATTTTACTGAATTTTGAAGTTATATCTTGAGCCCAACACCCTGAAAATTTACATTTTGTTTACTTAAAAAAAAAAAAGATTGAGTGTTTTTAAAAATGTTTAAAAATTAAATATTCTAAAAATCTACTTTAAAAATAAAATAACTAGTTTTGATACTTTCTCTTAGATTGAAATAAAAGTTCAAAGCCTTTAATTAGAATATATTCGGAGATTTAAATCCTCGCGCCTTATCAGCACCTTGAATTTAATCACAAACGACTACTGTCTCATATCTTGAAATATCGAAACTTCCTCTTTGGAGGAGGGGATGAGTCCATAAATTGCCTCGACTTTAAACGGAAATTAGCAATGTAATAATCGCCAAGTTATGAAGCACAACCGGCAAACTCGTGTTTCGTTAATTATATTTAATTAATCCGTCGTTTAGATTGAAAAGACAATTCGCCGTCTTGTTAATTTATTAATAATTTATGATTAATAGTTGATAGTGAATAGTGAATAGTTAATAGTATATTATTTATTAACAGTCACAAACCCTATTTATTGTTATTTATTCGATTGATGTCTTCGCAAAAACTCTGGTAAGAGAATTGACAAACCGTTGTATCTTTTTTTCTGGCTATCGGGATTCTTACATATTTTGTTTTATTTGGTCAGGAAAAATTCATTAAAATCGAGTGTGATAGATTTTAAAATTTAGTGATACATTAAATTGTGTTATCGATCTGAAAAGATTGAAATTAAATTAACACGTGCGAAGGTCAACGGTTTACCGTTTATTACCGACACCTCAGAGGTCACAATTCCTTAATAAACTCGAGTTTTTTTCGCAGAGCTCAAAAGCGTATGCATGGAGAATACGTTTTCGATTCGAAAATCTCTGTGAAATTCCTGAAGGAAAAAGAATCTTCTGAGAGCAATAGTCGAGGTAAGAAACAAGCAATTCAGTTTCAGTTTAAATTAACTCTTCATTTTAAACGATTTTCTTTTGCTTTCCTGAATCTGTTTCCTTTGTATTTGACCTTTTATCTCTGTTTATAAATTTTAGTTTGCTCGATCCTTTTAGATGGCTTTGTGTAATTCGTTAACTGACGTTTAGAATTATCAGCTTGAATTTAAATCTTTCTCGGAAGATTAAAGTCTTTAAAAGGATTTTTCAAAGTGATTTAGATAATTTTACGAATTTTCTCGTTCTAGCTTATTTCAAGAGATTTTTAGAAATTTCAAAAGATGTCTAGGAATTTTAAGATGTAAACATTTTTTTAAATTCGATTTTAATGGGTTTTATGGATTTTTAAGAGTTTATTAAATATTAAATATTAGGATATCAAAAGATTTTTTAAAATTTATTTTAATGAATTTTATGGAATTTAAAGGAATTCCAAAACGTGTCTTTTTCGATATTTTAAAGGCTTTCGTGGAATTTATGGAAATTCAAATAATTTCGTAAAATTTTAATAGACATCAAAAGATTTTGAGGAAATTTTATATGTAAAAAGATTTTTTAATAGATTTATTGTGATTTTATGGAATTTAAGGAATTTCAAGAGATTTTTATGAATTTTAAAAGATTTCTAGAAATTTTAAATTTTCAAAAGATTTTTTCACGAATTTCAACGAAATTCTAATACATAATTTAAAGAATTTTTTCACGAATTTCAACAGGTTTCTAATACATAATTTAAAGAATTTTTTCACGAATTTCAACAGGTTTCTAAAAATCTTAAGAGATTTTGTGGAATATTAAGATATCAAAAAATTTTAACAATTTAATTTAAGGATTTTTATGGAATTTTAAGAAATTTCAAAAGGTTTTTTTTTTTTTTTTAATTTTTAAAGGTTTTCGTGGAATTTAACGAATTTCAAGAGATTTTTATGATTTTTAAGAGATTTTAGAGAGTATTAAGGTATCAAAAAATTGTTTAAATTTATTTTAAGGGATTTTATGGAATATTAAAGAAAAGTTTGTTTTTTCGAAATTGTAAAGGTTTTCTAAGAATTTAAGGAATTTCAATCAATGTTTGGGATTTTCAAAGGGTTTCGTAAAATATGATGAAATTTAAGGAATTTTAATAGATTTTTATGAATTTAAACAGATTTCTAGAGATTTTATTTTAATATCCCAGAAGATTTTTTTAAATTTATTTTATAGGATTTTATGGAATTTAAAGAATCTAAGACAAGATCTTTTTGCCGAAAAACCAAAAATCCGATTGTGGAAAAATACCGAAGAAGTAATTTCTAAACATTAAAATTCCTGAATAAAAATAATATTACTGAAACTGTTTATTAACGAAATTTAAATGTACCGAAAATATTTATTAACGAAATTAGAAAATTACCGAAATTTTAAATCCTCGAAATTAAAAAAAAAAAAATATTTTTTTTTTTAAACTTTTGTTTAAAATTTGTCTTCAAAATTTTTGTTTTATATTGCTCCGAAAATTTGAACGAAAATTTTGAAAAGATATTTTAAAGAAAAATTTTGAAAGGAAATTTTAAACACAAATTTTAGAGAAACCTTGTACATGTTTTGAAAAAAAAATTTTAACATATAAAAAAAAAAATATTTTATTTTTTTTTATTTTCGGGAATTTTATTTTTCGGGAATTATTTATTCGGGATTTGGGTTTTTCAGTAAAAAGATGTTGCCCCAAGAATTTCAAGTGGTATTGCCTTAAAAACATTATTTTGAAAATAATTTTCCTCATAAATATTAAAAAAAGTTTGTTGCGTAAATTTTTTTAATTGAAATTTGTTTAGGGAACTCGGGCGTTCGAGAACATACATCCAGTGAATCTGAAGCTGTAAACACACCGACAGTACAAATGTTTGGGACAAGTTCAACAATAGGAGGAGCTCGAAGTCTTCCCGTGACTCCTCATTATCATTCGGCTTCCCCAGTTGTGGGATCATATTCTGCATGGAATGGAGTTCATTGCTCAGCAATTAATCCACAGACAGGGTAAGAAGTTTCTCATTTAAAAAAAAAAGACTTCAAATTAATTTCTCTCTATTTTTCGAAGTAATACTTCCTTTTAACTTCACCTTAATTATGAAATAAACTGATTTATTTGAATGGGTAGCGCCATACGAAAATCCAAACTAGGGAATTTTAACAGCATCCCCCCTCTAAAAAAAAAAAAAGAAAAAGTCTTGTTTCTTTTAAATTTTTTATTTATATAAGCGAATTTACGTTTTTTTTCACTTTTTTAATTTAATTTTTTTTAAATCTAGTTTTTGTAATACTTTTAAAAACGCTTGAAATAACTAGAACTTTTTTTTTAATCCCTTGAAATATTTTTTATCGTTTTACAAACCTTTTAAAAAAATTTGGAATCGTTTAAAATATATTGAGATCCCTTAAAATCCCTTGAAATTCTTTAAATTAATTTGAAATATCTTCAAGTTTCTTAAAACTCCTTAAAATCACTTAAGGAGGAACCCTCGGTACTGCCGAGATCAGTCGACTACGCAGTCGTAATACAAACACTCGTATGACTTACTGAGTTTAAATCTGGCAACATTGTGATCTCATGCAATAG
>JAUESH010000024.1:12481774-12494131 GCA_032275165.1 Synergus magnus
GATGCGCAATAAAATTTCACGTCCGGATATGTCCTTTAAAAATTTTAAATCGAAAATTTGTTTTGAAGCCTCCAGGGAACTTGCTTTTCGCTCGGTAAAATTTTATGTGTGGTTATTGAATCCGGAGTCTCAATTGTTGAAATCTCTTTAAATTCCTAGAAACGACTTGAAATTCCTTAAATTTCTCAACTTTTAAAATCCCTTCAAATCTCTTAGAATTCCATGAAATTCTTCAAAGCGCCACGGAATATTTTTAAATTCTTTAAAATCTCTTGAAATTGGTACCTTAAAATTCCATAAGGAACTTCAAAACCTTTTAAAATAACTAAAAATATGAACAAAATCCCTTCCAATAAAATTCATGAAAATCTCTTAAAATTCTTAGAAATCTCTTCTTGCCAAATTATATTATTTCAATTATCCCAAATTTTCATTGCAAAATATTGAAAATTGAGCGAATGACAGTGAATCTCCAGAGGCGCCTCGAAAAAAAGTTGTTTTGCGGTGTTCATCATAACTCGCAACAGAATCATTTGAAACAAAAAAATCAAAATGCATTTGTTAAAGGAGATGTTTCTCGAGGTAACGCTGGGAAGATTTTTTTTTTCGATTTTTCAATTTTTCGTAGCACTTGGAAGCCAAAAAACCGATTTTCGCTAAAAAAATCGGCTAATTTGTTATTTTAAAATTAACAATTATTTAAAAAAACAAAAAAGCTCCCAGGGATACCTGGTGAATTATGTGAAGAAGTACTGTGCCAAATTTCAAAACGATTGGTCCAGTAGATTTTGAGTTATCGTGAACACGGACTTCAAAAATAACAAGTTTCAGAAAAACGCTGTTGAGCAGGTATACATAGAAACCCAGCCTGGAGCAACGGACGCTCAAATACTCATAACTTCGTCAATTTTACTCCGATCGACTTGAAATTTTCACACAATATTCTTGAGATATTATGCATTCATTTAAAAAAATTTTTTTTTAATATTTAAAAAAAGTTGAAATACCTTACCTTACTGTCGAGCAGGTGTAGAAACCCAGCCTGGAGCAACGGACGCTCAAATACTCATAACTTCGTCAATTTTGCTCCGATCGCCTTGAAATTTTGACAAATATTCTTGAGATATTATGCATTCATTTAAAAAAATTAAAAAAATGCAAAAAAAAAGTTTAAATACCCTACCCCCCCCCTTAAATTCTTTTGAAAAATAGCAGATCACTTCAAGTCACTCACAATCTTTTAAATAAAAAATGCTTGAAATCTCTTTAAATCACTTTGGTAAATTCCCTTGAAAATCCTGAAACTCTTTTGAATTCTTTTAAAATTATTTGAAATTCCATAAAGTTTTGTTTTTAATTTAATTTCAAAACTTTTGTTCAAAATTTCTCTTTGTATTTTTATTTAAAATTTCTGCTAATTTTTTTTTTAATTGCCCCAAAATTTTGAAAAAAAAATTGGAGAAATTTGAAACAAAATTCGGGTATTTTATATTTTTATTTTTTATTTAATAAACAATTTTGGTAATATTATTTTTATTCGCGAATTTGAAATTTCGGGAATTTGAATTTTCCGGAATTATTTTCTTGTTATTTTTTGACATTCGGGGTTTTGATTTTTCGGCAAAAAGATGTTGTCTCGTCATGCAAAATGTCTTGAAATATTGTGAAATACGTTGGAAATTCTACAACTCTTTCTTCCTTTTTAAATCTCTTGAAATTCCTTAAAATCCTTTAAAGTCTTTTAATAATTACAATCCCTTGACATTTTTTTAATTGCTAAAATTTGTTTCAATTTTTTCGTATTCTTTAAATAATTCTAAATGCTTTTGAATCCTTTTGTATGCTTTGAATAATTTTGAATTACTTCCAGTTCTTTTGCTTCCGCATAGAGGAAACTTTGTATCGATGAAAATTTTCGATTTCAATTTTTCGACATTTCTCGACATAATTCGACCTCAGGAGTCCGAAAATGAGTTTTAAATCGCCACTCTGAATTCCCTTATTATATATTTTATCTTTATTTATTCTCATATTTTTTTGTTACATATTTATATTTGGACAGATTTCAATTCCTCTAAATTAAATTGGAAACGTTTTCTTCTTCAGGTTCTTCACGTTTCGGTCTTCATGCAGTCGGACGGAAATTTTGCAGCAAGTGTTAAAGTTCCTGCTTTACATGACGCCCAGTACGCGATTTCTCAATTACATCGTCGCAAGATTGGTTACAAGCGAATCTTAATTTCGTATTCACACAGCGGCGGACCAAATCCTCAACTCGTGAGATCCCAGATCGTTATGCTTTTGCAAGAAGTTCCTGGACACAAGCTACCGCTTTTTAAATTTCGTGAAATGTACGAAAGTCGCTTTATGATCTCGATCAGTGTCTCGGAACTTTATAAACTCAAGGTGGGTTTATTTAATACTGAAAATTCCCGAAAAATAAAATTCCCGAATAAATAATTACCGAAAACTAAAAATCCCGAC
Source organism: Synergus magnus (assembly GCA_032275165.1). Lineage (NCBI taxonomy): Eukaryota > Metazoa > Arthropoda > Insecta > Hymenoptera > Cynipidae > Synergus > Synergus magnus. Next base: position 12,484,259 of record JAUESH010000024.1, read on the forward strand.
ATTATAAAGTTGCCGACAATATAAAATTCCCGAAACTGTAAAATTTCCGACACTAGAAAATTCCCGACAGTGGAAAATTCCTGAAAAGATCTCTAAAAATGTTTGAAAAATATTTTTAAAGTACAGAATAATTAAAAAAATATTTTAAAATTATTATTTAAATTATTTATTTATTTATTAAAATAATTTTTTCGGGAATTTTCTAGTGTCGGAAATTTTTCAGTGTCTTGAATTTTATATTGTCGACAATTTTCGATAGGGAATTTTCCAGTGTCGGGAATTTTTAATTTCGGGAATTTTATACTGTCGGCAATTTTATAATGTTTATAATGTGTATAAATTCCCGACAGTGGAAAATTCCCGAAAAGATCTCTAAAAATTTTTGAAAAATATTTTTAAAATACAGAATAATTAAAAAAATGTTTTTTAATTATGATTTAAATTATTTATTTATTTATTAAAATAATTTTTTCGGGATTTTTTCTAGTGAAAATCTCGTAAATTTTCAAATGAAGATTGTGCTCCATACGTGGATAAAAAAAATAACAAATGAATATTTTAATAGATTTTACTACATTTGATTAAAATATGGTATATTTTGATTTTTAAAAAATTCTTGTAAATAACTATGGATATTTCAATTTTTACGATTTTTCCGTACAAGTTTGAGCCTATGGCAAAAGCTAGGAAAATAATTTAAAAAATATCTGAACAGCTTACATAAAAACTGTGAAAATTTATTTTTTAAATGAGACCAAGCGCTTTTAAAAATAATTAATATTTTCAGAGTTATTAACATTTTTGTAAACATCGAAATTTGAGGTTTTTTGGCAATATCTTTTTATGAAATAGAGATATTAACTTCCCCTTTGGCTTATTAAACGCAGAATTTTATTAGCTTTGGTACTATTCTGGAGACAAATTTTTTTAAATTGTAATTTTCAGGTCGAAAAAACTTTTCAGGATAATTAAAATAATAAGGAAAGTCAATCTTTTAAATCTCAAAGTATTTTTATTTGAAAATTGCATTTTTTTAAATGTTTTGAATTCTTTTAAAATTCTTAAAAAGTACTTTAAAATCCGGTAATTATCATAGTAATTATAGTAATTATAATTATATTAATTCCTTAAAATCACTTAAAATCTTTCAAATCCTGTGAAAATTCTTCAAAATCTTTAAACTTTCCTGAATTCTCTTGAAATACTTTCAAATTCTTTAAATGATTTTAAGACTCATAAAATTGCTTGAAAATCTTTAAAATTAAAAAAATCCCTTGGAATTACTTAAAATGTTTCGAAATATCTTGAAATCCTTGAAATCCTGTAAAATCACTTGAAATTTTTTTTTGAATCAATTAAAATTTCTTAGAATCTTTTTAAATATTTTAAGTCATTTGAAATTTTTAAAATTCATCCTGATATCAAATTATTCTGAATTCTTCTAAATTCTCCAAAAATTTTCTTAAATTCCTCTTCAAATCTGTTAAGTAGATTCTTTCTTCACCTTGAATTATTTTGAATTGATCTTAAATTTTGTTAAAGTCACCTTGAATTTTTTTTAAATCATCTTGATTTGTTTGAAGTACTTTTGATTTTAGAATTCTTTAAGATTCTTTTAACTTCTTTCGATTTCTTCTAAATTCTTTTGAATTCCTTTATATTTCTTCTGAATTCTTAATTTAAATTTTGTTGACTGGATCGGAGGTCAAGATTCTTTTTTTACTTTTAGCCAAATTTTTTTTTACTATCCCCGTTCTGTTGATTTAAATTTTTAAAAATGTTTTGTTACTCATTTCCCACCTATTTTTATAAAAAAACTGAATTTTTTATTTTTTAAATATTATCTTACAATTTTCTTCTTTATTTTATAGGATGTTTGCATTGTTACGGAGGATCCGGGAGGCCGAATGGTGTCCCTCCATCCAGATCACAGAAACACTCCGTCTCCTTGCTTCGGAAGTACTTCTCAGGTGAATATTTTTCCTAAAATTCCAGGCTTCACAGTCTTTCCCCCTTTTTTGAGAAAATTCCCTTTTTTTCTCATTTCTCACTTATTGTTAAATGCGATGTAAATTAATAAAACCCCATAAGAAAAACTTGGCTATTTTGCTTTAAAATTCAATTATTCTGTTAAAAATTCAAGTGCATAATGTTAAAAGGAAAGTAAAATATTCCGTTAAAAATTGACTTTTTAGGGTTAAAAATAATTTTCTGTGTTAAAAATTCAATTTTTTACTAGATAAGTTAATAATTTCATTAAAAAGTCACTTTTTAAATTTAAAATTGAAGTAGTATTTCGTTGAATATTTACTCATTTTTTTTCTAAATCAACTATTTTGAGTTGAAAATTCAACTGTTCCGTTGAAAATCCATTTGTTTATTGAAAAGTAAACTATTCGGTTGATAATTCACTTTTTTGATTGATAATTTAACTTTTTTTAAAAGAAATAAAGCGTTAAAATAGAATTCAACATAGTACCTATATATTAATTTTATTCAAAAGAATTTATTCCGCTCTTTTCGTTAAGAGAAAATCACTATATCCCCTCTTTTGAGAATATTTTATTCTGTGAAGCCTGGAATTTGTTTTTATGAATAAAAAAAAAAAAATAAAATGTGATGACTAAACATATAGCCGAGTCTGAGTTCTAACACTGAGAGTTGAGCTTCTGTTCCTTTTAGTGTTGAAGAACTATGATCATTCTCAAAAGCGAATTTTTTTAGCTGATTTCAATTGTTTGATTATAAGGTTTCTTTATATTTAAGAGGTTGGTAATTGTAAATTTTTTTTTTTTTTTTTAGGATGGTCAATTGTTGGAACTGCCTTTCTGCACTCTTCATACACAGAAGCCGTGGTCCGATAAAGGCTGGGCAGAACAGGAAATGGCTTCTTTACCCAACGTCAACATTTCGCTTAAAGTTCTCGCGACTCGTGTGCATCAAATGCTTTCTACACACAACGGAAGCTTGCCTTTACCAAGGTAAGAAGATTTAAGGAGCTTTCAAAAGATTTGAAAAGATTTCAAGGGATTTTAAAAATATTTTCGGAGGTCTTGCGGTATACCAAAAGATTTTTTTAAAAACTTTAAGGGATTTCGTGGAATTTGAAAATATTAAAATACTTTTGAAATGAATTAAAAACTTTCATGAAATTTTAAGAGATTTCAAAACATTTTTAATAATTTTAATTTTCAGAAGTTTGTAGAATTTAAAATTTTAAGATATCGAAAGGTTTTTTAAAGGGATTTTATGGATTTTTAAGGGATTTCAAAAGTTTTCGTGAAACTTAGATGAATTTCTTGTCATTTTGAAGTGTTTTGAGGAATTTTCAAAAGTCAAAAGATTTTTTTACTTGATTTTAAGAGATGTTATGGAATTTTAAGAGATTTTTGGGAATTTGAATGTGTCGGAAGATTTTTTAATGAAGTTTAGGGAATTTTATAGAATAGAAGAATTTTCAAGAAATTTCTAAAAATTTAAAGATGTGGAAAGATTTTTTTAATAAATTTCATGGAATTTAAGCAATTTAAATAGATTTTTATATATTTTAAAATTTTTGAGGAATTTTAAGACGTTAAAAAAATTTTTAAATAGATTTTAAGGGAGAAATTAAAAAAGTTTTTTAAAGAATTTCCAAGGTTTTTATAGAATTTAAAGAATTTTAAGAAATTTTTGTGAATTTTGAAAGATTTTAGAGAATTTTAAGCATTTGACGGATTTTAAGAGATTTTGAGGAATTTTAAGAGATGATTATGAATTGAAAAAGATTTTTAGGAATTTTAAGATTTCAAAACATTTTTTAATGGCTTTTACAGGGACGACTGAAAATTCCCGAAAAATAAAATTCATGACACTGTAAAATTCCTGAATAAATAATTACCAAAAATAAAAATCCCGACATAATAAAATTGCCGACAATATAAAATTTCCGAAATTAAAAATTCCCGACAATGGAAAATTCCCGAAAAAAATTATTTTAATAAATAAATAAATAATTTAAATAATAATTAAAAAATACTTTATTTAAAAAATATTTTTGAAACTTTTTTCAGAGATCTTTTCGGGAATTTTTCACTGTCGGGAATTCTTTAGTGTCGGAAATTTTACAGTTTCGGGAATTTTATATTGTCGACAATTTTCGGTCGGTAATTTTCCAGTGTCGGGAATTTTATATTGTCGGCAATTTTATAATGTCAGAATTTTTATTTTTCGGGAATTTTCAGTCGTCCCCTTTTATAGAATTTAAGGAATTTCAAGTAATTTTAATGAATTTAAAGTATTTTTAGGAATTTCAAGGTATCAAAAGATTTTTTGAATCGATTTTATGGAATTTTAGGGTATTTCAAAAAGTTTATTCAAGAATTTTAAACTTTGTCCTGGAATTTAAAGGATTTTAATCGATTTTTAGAAATTTCAAAGGATTTCGAGAAATATTACAGGAGACCACAAGTTTATTTTGAGGAATTTTAAGCAATTTCGTGGAATTTTAAGAGATTTCAAAGATTTGAAAAAGATTTCAGAAGAATTGAAAAGATTTCAAGAGATTTGCAATAGATTTAAGAGATTTAAAACCACCTAATTTCAAGAATGATCATCCACTCCTATCTAACTGCTTTTACTCTTTGTTTCAGTTTTCCCACCTGCTTCGAGGCAGAATTTAAAGAACTGCTGAATACCAAGGAGAATGGAGTTCCGTTGGAACATTTGGTTTCTTGTCTATCGTCAGTGGAGTTGAAACAAGGAAATGGAAGCGTCAAGTACTTGATTTGGGCAGGAAATAAAGTCCAAGATGATAGCCACGATGGTAATTTAAAACAAATTATTTGCTTGATTTACTTATTGTTTGTATTGTTTATAATTTTTATTTATTGATATATTTTTTTCGTTTGCAGAAAATAAATGCGTGAGTCCTCCATTGGTAAATCAGTTGGCTCTCTTCAGTCGTGAATTGGTTGATCTTCTGAAAACTGCACCACATTGTCAGTTGCCTTTCAACCGATTCATTCCAGCTTATCATCACCACTTTGGCCGACAATGTAGAGTCGCTGATTACGGTTTTACTAAACTGATCGATTTGCTGGAAGCTCTTACACACACTGTCCAGGTAATTTTTCTATTATAAAAGAAAGAAAACTGCTGCTTCTATAAATTATTGGTTGGATTTGTAATTGCCTATATTTTTAAAGTGATTTTAAGGAATTTTTAAGGAATTTCAATAAAATTCAAAAGCTTTTAGGGATTTTCATGAAATTTAAAAATATTTTTATGTATTTCAAGAGATTTTAAAAGATATTTCGTAGCACTTCTAGGAATTTTAAAATTTTATATAATTTCTAAACATTTTAACCGATTTTTTGGAGTTTGAGGAAACTTTAAGGAATTTCAAAGCGTTTTTTTTTTCACTTTTAAGGAACTTTAAAATACTGCATTGAATTTTTAGCGATTTCAAGGGATTTAAAATGATTTAATTGTAATTTTGGAATTTTAAGGTATTTCAAGGAATTTTAAAATTTCATAGAATTTCTAGACATTTTAACAGATTTTTTTGGAATCTGAGGAGATTATAAGAAATTTCGAAGCGTTTCGTTCGATTTGTAAGCAATTTCAAAATACAACATTGAATTTTGAAGGCTTTTAAAAGATGTTAAGAAATTTCATGGAATTTCTGGGAATTTTAACAGATTTTTCTTGGAATTACAAAGGATTTCAAAGTATTTTTTTCGATTTTTAATGATTTTCAAAATATCGACTGGAATTTTAGGGGATTTTAAAAGATTTCAAGTTATTACAAAAGATTTCAAAGCATTTCTAGAAATCTTAAGGTAATTTGATCTTCAAGAAAATTTGATATATTTCATGATTGAAGTGATTTTAAGGAATTTCTAAAAAAAAAATTTTTAATTCAAAAAATATTCAACATTTTCAACTAATTTCAAAATGTAAAAAATGTTTTTGAATTCGTTACAATCTGTTCAATCTCGGAAATTTTCTGTACTTTTTTTAAAAAATCTTTTATAATCTTTTAAAATTCTTTAAGAAATGTTGAAATCTCTTGAAATCACTCAAAGGATTTTTAAGTGATTTCACAAGATTTCAAAACATTTTGAATTACTTAAAAGAATTTTAAGTGGTTTTGAAGATTTTGAAGATATTTCAAGTAATTAAAAAAAGTTCCAAAAGATGTTAAATTCTTTAAAATTATTTCTAGATATTTCAAGAGATTTCAAAATATTTTAAGATATTTCAAAAGAATTGGAGAGTTTCAGCATTTTACAGAGATTTCACAATATGGCAAGACAATTTAAATGATTCAAAAGAATTTCAAGTGGTTTAAATAGATTTCAAGTGATTTTAAGGATTTTTAAAAATTTCAAGAGATATCAGGAGATTTCAAGAAATCTCAAGTAATTTTAATACATTTTTAAGGGATTTCAAGATAATTCAAAAAAGTTTATATACAAAAATGTTTTATAATTCTTTAAAATCTGTTAAATCTCTTGCAATCCTCTGATATTTTTTGAAATCCCTTGAAATCATTTGAAATCATTTAAAAACTCATGAAATTTCTTAGATAATAATAATAATAATAATAATAATAATAATAATAATAAAAGATATTTATTAAGTAGCCAATAAAAAATAAAATCTACAAGTTATAATCCTTTAAATCTTCTGCAGTCTTCTAAAATATTTGGAAAATATCTTTTAATCTTTTGATATGTCTTGAAATTAAAAAAAAAAATCTTTTTCATATTTATTTTCTATTTCAGGTGATGGGAGAAGGCAATAAACGTGTGGTGACTCTTTCTCACAGAGCTCAAGTTCGTCGCTTCACTTCTGATTTGCTTCGTGTCCTCAAAGCTCAGGCTAGTAAACAGGTCGCCCTCTCGGAATTCCCCAACGTCTATGCCAGAGTTATAGGTTGGTGAAAAAATAAAAATTTAAACTTCCGAAGAACTCTTGATATTTAAATAAATCTTAATTATAAATTTATAATTTTTTGATACTATCTGTTATCCATTTTTATCTATTCATTTTAGGAAAACCATGGGACGTGGTGGACTATGGAGTTTGCGAGATCGGAGACATTTTGGGAGAAGTCTCAGAAAATACAGTCGTCGTTTCCAGTTTTAATGGAAATGACCAGCTGATTGCTATCCCGAAACGAGAACAAACCCCGGAGGAAATAGAAAGAACTAAGCAATTTGCTGTTGAGGTAAACTAATATAATCCGTTTTAAAAAATTCCTTTTCTGCTTCGTTTCAATTTTGAAAGTTGAAATTCTTTCGAGGGGTTGATTTTTCGAATATTGAGTGTACACCAGATTTCAAGATTTTACGGATTTCGAAAGATTTCGAATGATTTTAAGGAATTGCAAAAATATTTCAAGAATTACGGGGAATTTGAAAATATTAGAACACTTTTGAAATTAATTTAAAGGATTTCATGGAATTTTAAAAGATTTCCAAAGTTTTTTTTTTTTTTTTTTTTTTTGAGTAATTTTAGAGGCTGTCATGGAATTTCGAAAATTTTAAGAGATTTTTAGGAATTATGGTTATGGGACTCATAAGAGAACAAAAGAGTGGTGGCAGGCTTCTGCCACTTTGCGCAAGCGCGTATAAATGGAACTTGACTCGAATTATTTAAAACATAATAAATATCAATTTTAACACACTTCCACTCCTATAATTTTGCTCTTGATTTTTTAGGTCGTGGAACTTTTACGTCATGCGCCACAGTGTAGAATGCTCTTCAACAAATTCGTTCCGTCGTATCATCACCACTTTGGTCACCAGTGTCGCGTTTCCGACTACGGATTTACAAAGTTGATCGAGCTTTTTGAAGCAATTCCGGAAGTCGTGAAAATTGAGGATGTTAGTGGAGGTGAGAGACGAATCGCCCTAACTGAAAAAGAAGGTCTTCAAATTCTCGACGAGCAAATTTCGAAACTGGTTGCTCGTTCCAGAGGAAGTTTAAACGTTTCTAACGTCCCCCGAATTTTCCTGGAAGTGTACGGTTATGCGCTTCGACCAGAGTTGTTTGATTGTAGCTCCATTTTACAGCTTATGGAGAAACTCGATAAAACTGTCAAGGTAATTTTTGTTATGTTAATAATTTTACAGGGTGGCCACATGTCAGAAAAGTCAGGCAAATGTCAGGGAAATCAGGAAAATATCAGGGAAATGCGAGTAGCTATCAGGGAAAATAAAAATTTACTTATTATATTATTATTAATAATAATAAAGTACGATAAATTCATTCATTCATTCTGTTGACATTGGAGCTCCTACGTTCAGCTCATTTTCCATGTGTCTTTGTCTTGCAATTTTTTTCTCAGTTTCACTGTTTATTAGTAATTATGTCAGTTTGACATTTATGTTATCTATCTTATTTTTGTCGTATTGCGTATATAGCTTTTATTATTTTATTATTATAAAGAATTTCCTGAGTGTTTGTAGAATTTTCAGATGTCAAAAGATCTTTAGAATGAATTTTGAGGGATTTGAAAAGTGTTTTGAGGAATTTTCAAATGTCAAAAGATTTTTTACTTGATTTTAAGAGATGTTATGGAATTTTAAGAGATTTCAAAATGTTTTTCCTTTGTTTTTTTTTTTTTTTTTTTTTTTAGGAATTCTTGAAGATTTCTATTAATTTTAAGAGATTTTTGGGAATTTGAATGTGTCGGAAGATTTTTAGATGGAGTTTAGGGAATTTTAGAGAATAGAAAAATTTTCAAGACATTTCTAAAAATTTAAGGATATGGAAAGAATTTTTTTATCGATTTCATGGAATTTAAGCAATTTAAAGAAATTTTTGTGAATTTTGAAAGATTCTAGAGAATTTTAAGCATTTGACGGATTTTAAGAGGCTTGGAGGAATTTTAAGAGATGTTTATGAATTTAAAAAGATTTCTAGGTATTTTAAGATTTCAAAACATTTTTTAATGGCTTTTATGGAATTTAAGGCATTTCAAGACATTTTAATGAATTTAAAGGATTTTTAGGAATTTCAAGGTATCAAAAGATTTTTTGAATGGATTTTATGGAATCTTCGGGGATTTCAGAGTTTATTCAAGAATTTTAAACTTTGTCCTGGAATTTAAAGGGTTTTAATAGATTTTTGTTTCCTCATAGAGGAAGCTTTGTAGTGGTGACAAAATCCAGTTTCTAAAAGAGGTTTTTTTGAACATATTTTGGAATTCCTCAAATTCCATAAAAACCCTTTAAATCCCTTTAAAAAATTTCCAGACATCTTAAAATTCCTAAAAAGCTCTAGAAATACCACAAAAATCTTTTAAATTCTAGAAAAAACTTTTTTTGAACTTCCTTAAAATGCAATAAAAAAATCTCTTGACATCTGAAAATTCTTAAAAATATTTAACAATTCCTAGAAATCTTTTAAAATTCAATAAAACCTCTTGAAATTCTTTAAATTCCACAAAAACCTTTAAAATTGGATTTAAAAATCTTTGACATCTTCAAATTCCTAGAAATCTCTTAAAAATCATAAAAATCTTTTAAAATACCTTAAAATCCCTTAAAATTAACTACAAAAATCTTTTGACATTTGAAATTCCTGAAAATTTCTTTAAGGGCATGTGGTAATTACCATAGGAGCAAATTTAGTTTCCCCAACTTTAAGCTCGGAATAATAAATATGTTTTGCTAAAACTAGGCCATTTACCTCCCTTTCGTACAGACGGAGGTAAACGGCCTAGTTTTAGCAAACTATATTTATTATTGCGAGCGTATAGTTGGAGAAACTAAATTGTTTTTATGGTAAAGTATCACATGCCGTAGTGGTGACAAAATCCAGTTTCTAAAAAAAGGTTTTTTTTGAACATATTTCAAGGGGAATATATCTAATATGATG
>JAUESH010000024.1:12523870-12537437 GCA_032275165.1 Synergus magnus
CTCATCGCATTTTAATTGACCCCGCTCGTAGGCGCTCTACCCCCGTGGCTGCGCTAACATCGGGGTACGAGTGTAATCGGTGCATGAGTGTATTATTGTTATTGAAATACGTTTATATAACTTTATTTCTTTGAAACAAAGTTTTCCACTAATCCCTGTGCATCCTTCTTGAATGTTTGTTTTGTACATATACATAATAACTTTCTCAAGTTTGGAAATAACTTTAATGATTTCGAATCTACCGCAACCTTGGATGAAAAATAATAAATATAATTAAAATAAATATAAATTCCAAATCTCAGTGGATTTAAGGGTGTTATATCACCTCAAAATTCAATTTCCTCATTTTCCTTAACAAATATCGTAACTAGAATTTTTTTCGCTCTGTATTAGATGAACCTCTACAGTGACAGACTATCTAAATATAATATTTGTTAAGTAAAATGAGGAGATCGAGTTTTCAGTTTAGAACTTGGATCTAACGCCCTTAACGAAATAAACGCAAGCGTGTTTCCCATTTTTGAATCCGTTATTTTGGTAGTTAGTGTGATGTAGCTGGTGTTTTGGTAGCTTGACAGGTGGGTCTGTATAGACTGTAGGAGGGTGAAGTGCTCGTGTCCTGGTGGAAAAAAGACGAACCCCCCAGCGACTACAAAACCACAATCGATGCAATTAGATGCATCGGTCCAGTGTATCAGGCAACAACCTAAACCAACCATTTGCTGATTGTTTGCACTACGACCCTCCCAACTTCCTTCAAAGCAGGTTTTGATTTTGGTTTCAATTTTTTGTTTGCATGATTTTACCTTTTGAAATTCAACTTACTGCAGTTGTCCCCTTGTTGTGCCAAAGGCTTCCAATCCAAATTCTAATTCTAATCCTTAATCTATTTCTATTCTAACAATAATAACACAGCACTTTTGCGAAATTTACATTTCAAAATCCGGGTAATTTACTGTTGGATAAACGTGGTCATCTATCATTACTAATTGTAGATACTTTTCGTACATTTTTTGTGCAGCAGAATAATATTGTAATTGAAGAGTCATTCTTTCTTGAATCTGAGATATTAATTATTAATTATTAATAAAAATTAATTATTAATTATTAATTATTAATAAAAATTAATTCATTTTTACGAAGATTATTGATATTAAGGGTTTTGGATAAAAATTCTATCTAATTATGATATTTATTAAGTAAAATGAAGAAATTGAATTGGTAGATTAGAGTCTGAACCCAACACTGTAAATTTATTAAATTCGAATCAGAGGGAATGGCTTTTCGTTTTAAACATTTTCATAAATAAGAGTTTTAAAGCAGTTGAACATTTTAAACTTTTGATTTTCTGAATCTATTTTTTATAAATTTGAAGACAAGAAAGAATAATATGAAAAGATACTTTTCCCAACCAAAAGTTTCTATTATGTAAATTGTGTTTATCAGTTTAAATTTGCGTTTGTATTTGAATTTATATTTTTGCATATATTTTATTTCTTCAATTTTCTACACAGGTTTTTGCGCTACTTTTATGTTGAATTTTGAGAAAAAATACAAAATTTTGGATATTTTTTTTACAGTTATAAAAAGTTTCCTGGTTTATAATACATACATCTCTCAAATCCATTACAATTTCTTATTTCATTATGCTTTCTCTAATCATGAAATATTTCTTCTATTATTAATTATTATTTATAAATAATTCTTAGCAAAGCCCAAGTATTAATCTTTTTTTGCAATTTTTTAACGCAGGCACTGGAGAATAAACTGAACACATGTCGCAATGCATCTCGGGAGGATCAGGCAGTCCGAGATCTCTACAGGTAACGCTTAATTAATTAATTAATCAGGATTCTGCCCTTTGCTCCTTTTGTGTTCATGTGAAAAAAACTATCTCCTTGCAATCCTTGATGCATGTTCTGTGATTGTAAATTATCAGTCAATTAAACGACGAGATGTTTCCTCTGAAGAAATTTGTAAAAGCGAACCTTTTAATCAGGATTATTTCATCCGCTTTCGATCTTTTTTGTGATTCCTTTTTTAGAGATTATCAAATTTTTAAATTGTTTATACAAATATAAGTACATGTGTATCTACATTTTAATTTTCCTGAAAAAAGGCACTGATTACAGGAATATAAAACATTGATTTTTTAAAATTATAATTTTTATTTTAAATAGAATTTTTCTATTTAGTTTAATGACTTTTTTTAAATACATTAAGAGCATTCTGAAATCTCAGGGAGAATTAAATTTGGAATAAATAATAGATTTTTTAATAGCAAGGTATTCATGCAATTGAGTCAGTGCTTATTCTCTTTGATCAGTTTTTTTGTCTGCTCAGGAATCTGATCTTTTCTTTTTATAAAACTGTAAAAAGTAGAGTAGCTCTTTTTAAATATTTCTACTTAAATACATTTTTAGCAAGTCTAGTGTAATTATTCAAATGATGGCCCTTCTGTAAATGTTTATAATTTTTGTCAGGGTTTCAACTTCTTAGGAATATCTACAAATTTTGAGAAAATTATATTCTTCTTAATTTGTATTCGTTTCGGTCTAAATTCAAACAATGTTAGAAAATTTCCTGAGAGTCGAGATCCTAGTTAAAAACGAATCCTGCATAGTAGAAATCATTAATCTCGTTAAATTATTTGTACATTTTATCCGTCGCATGTCCATCTGTCTTCGTTAGCAATATTGAATGTAACATTTATTATGCACCATATTTTTGACATAGCTACAATTTCTTCTGTATTAAAAACTACGACTCCAAATCCCTTCAGAGAGAAAAATTGAATAACCTCTTGTATGAAGTTTTACAGTTTTACTTATATATTTATTTTTTACAATCTTATGATTTATGAATTTGAAAAAACAAGACAGAAAGTGATTTTATTATTAAATTCTTTCCACACTGAAAATTTTAAACATCTAAAATATAGCTCTCTGTTAGGATTTTAAAAAAAATACCAGTGTTCATTCTAAAATTTGGTGTGTAATACAATACCTGTTCATGAGTACAATTTAGATTATTCATTAATCATTAAATGTTAATGATTTAAATCGATCAAGTCATATAACTGCCTTGATTATTTTCTGTAACATCTTAAAAGTGTTGAATCAAATTTAGAAGTCTTCGTTTTACGCAAAAGTTATTAAAACTAATTTTTTTCGGTCTATAGATACTCTTTTACATTAAAAAGGAATACGACTCTAAAGCGAAAGAATATTTATTTCTAATATTCGTTGAGTAAAATGAAGAACTCGAAAAAATAATTTTGGTCCTAATTTTAGAGATTTTTTCGCTTTTTATTAAATTTTATTCTCCATCTCAGTCTTAGAGTTTTATTTCTTTTTATATGATTTCTCTAATCTAGAAGCGAAAAGGTCCTTAAATTATAACCATATTTTTTTTGTAAAATATAATTTAGATTTTTATTATTAGACTTTTCTTAGACTATTTAAAATTGTTTGTGATTGACGATAATCTTCGAAATAAATGTTTTATTTTTTTCCAATCTGTCCGAGTCTGTGTGTTTATGTTTTGTGTTCCTCGCAATTTTTCATTCGTTACCTATCCAATATTAAATTATTTGAGCTTCATAATTGTTATTAGAAACTTTGGTGATAAAAATTCTTTCTTTTTTCATCCAGAATCTATTTGCCTGTCTTTGCATGATGCATTTGTGTCTGGTAGGCCTTAAAAATAAAATTGTTGATTGAAAAATATTGCATATGTTTAATTAGGACAAGAAGACAGGTGCGAGGTTTAGCTGCAGGCAACAACAACCACATTCGATTGTAAATCATCTTCGGATCAATTTTAAGCTGTACTGAATCTTATATTAGAATTGACACGGATGAAATACGAGCAAAGAAAATTTGGTCATATAGGTCACGAAACCCAGGACTATCAATTTTTTGTACAAGAATCGTGAGACATCAGACAAGAACTGAAAATTTCATCTAAAAATGACGATCTTGTATATAGAGATGGTAATAAGTATTTCTTCCTATAATCTATATTTATCTATTTCCAAATTCTTGCAATATCGTATTTTAATCGCGACTCATGTTCTTCTTTGCGGAAAGAACATAATAAATTTTACTATTGACACTAATGAAGGAATCAAACGAGAAATGTACGTTAAAATCAATATTTCGAATTATTGAACTTTTCCGATTCTTTTCTCTTTCTGCAAGGGTTAATTATGTTTGAAATGAATTAAGAAGTATAAGTCGAATTTTAGATTTTTATAGGCAAATCATTCGATCTTTTTGATCCATGAGATTTTAAGATTATTTTTGTAACTTTCTTAACTTCTGTAAATTGTGTGAATTTTTCGAGTTTTTTAAACGTTTATTTTCGTCTGTAAAAGACTTTTAATTGCCCTTTCAATTTTAATTAATATTTGCAATTTTTAGGATATTGGGTTCAAGTTCTAATCTCAAAAATCGATTTGCTCATTTTAGTTGAAAAACATTATAATTAGTTATTTTTTCGTTCTATAGACACATTTCTATTTCCATAAAAAATACATCTACAGAACGAAAAGACATTTATTTCTAATATCTATTGAGTAAAATGAGGAAATGAAATTTTGAAGTTAGAACTTGGATCCAATAGTCTTAATTTCGACTTTTCTAATTTTTATTCACTTGTGTGAATTTTATAAAAAATTTTAGACCGATCGTGAATGACTAGAATTTTTGTAAATACATATATGAGTGTTAATTTATAACGACCCAGAAGTTTGTAAATTGCGTTAGCGTAAATTGTTTCTGTGTTGTAGATATTTATATTATGTTCAGTAAATAAGTTGTTAAATTAATTTTTTAAGGGGAACGACGTTTTGTAAAGTATAATTAAAGTGTAGCATAATTAAAGTAGCACACTTTTGTCTACATTCAGTCTACGAGTCTGAAAACCAAGAGGAACTTTTGTAATGGCGCATAATCAAGAAGATTAAATTGATAACTACAGGAACTTATTTAGAAACGAAAAAAGGAAACTGAGTATTTTTTCAAAAGAGTGACTGAATATTTTTGATTCTTGAGAGCTTGGAACATTATTCTCGAAAAAAATTACTTCAAAATAAAGTTTCCCAATTTAACTTTTGAAAATAAATATTTACTCTTAAAAATAGAAATGAAAAAATTAGCATAATAATTAAGTTTCTTCGCTCCTGATTTTAAGGATTGTAATCATTTGTACGTGCTTTTCGTTCGAGTAGATATTTTAATTGTAAAACCTTTTATGCACTGATTCGAAAAAAATGTGCGTCAGTGAAAAACTACGATTTTTATATGAAAAACGATATTGTAGAGGTCGAAGGAAATGGTGAGGGATATTTTAATACAAGACTTAGGTCAGGGTGCTTTTTCTGGAAATTCTGATTTTCATTTAAGAAACATTTGATATTTTTAACTTATTCAAAAATAATTTTCTCGTATAAAAAACCTACTTTTTTTGTCTACATCGTGGAAAATTGATGTTTTCATCTATTCACTTCTCGCTGTAATGGAAACTTAGATCAGTTTTTTACCATTTACAAACCATTCTTTTCATATAGTTCAGTTTCGATTAAAATATTTAAATTTAAATTTAATATTAAGAATTTCCAAAAGTCTTGTAGTTATTCCAATAAGAGTCTTTTGAATATATTTAAGTTTGATACTCAACAGTATTTCTGATACTTTATTTAACTAAAAATTACATGCAGTCAGTAATAAAATTTTGGACTTGATGTTGGCTCGAGTTCTTTTTTTTTCAAATGTACTCAAAAAAATTGTGCAAATTAAGGGTGTTGGGTTTAGGTTCCATCCTCCAAATGCAATTTTTTCATTTTGTAGCTATAGAATGAAAAAATATTTATTTTTAATACTTTTTGCGTAAACGAGGAGTTCGAAATCTAAACTCAAAATTCATTCATTTCATTTTACGCAAAAAGTAATGAAACTAGACATTTTTTCGCTCTATGCCTATAATTCTATTTAAAAAATAAGTACCTCTACAGAGCCAAAAAGTATCTAATTACAATATTTGTGAAGTAAAATGTTCAAGAAGTCGAATTTTGAGCTTAGAACTTTTGGATCCAATGCCCTTAAGTATTTGGACTGCTGACGCTACTATAATATTAAATCGTAGTAGCTAAATTGTGATATAATCTACACTAAAGCTAGTGGCATTAATTGCCATTATTATCTCTCTGTAGAAAATGTTGCAAGATTTAACAAGTTGCTGTAGCTGTCTGTTACGTTGGATCATTTATAAAATAAAGCCGATAAAAGTACAGATTCATGAATTGTTTTTTAAAAAATCTTTAGAATATCCTATTTAAAACTTTTCAACAGTTTAATTTTAAACCCTGTCAATTGGAACTGTTCTTTTTAGAATTTGTTCTAATTTAGGACTTTTAAATTACAATGTGAAAAAGCAAACCTCTGAAACGAAACTTTTGTTAATTTATAGTATATTTTCTAGCAAGTAAGGTAAGTAAATAAAAGCAACCAAATTGCCTATACTTCATGTTTATTTAAGAAATGGGGGGTGTTTTTGTCACTCAAGAACTACAATGATCCAAAGTTCACATAATTTTCTTACAACCAGGTGTTTGTCTAGTTACTCGTTTTACTAATGGATCACGCTATGAAAGACCTTATCTAAGGACACGCTATTGTGTACAGTTACAAATACAATTATAATGAGAACGATGATGACCAATGAAAATAGAAATTATGAAAATGACGGCGAAGTAACAGTGAAGTCAAAAAATAAAGAACATCAGTTCCCTTCCAAAAACCCGCTCCACAATTCTTAAGCTTTTTTTGTTATATAAAGTTTACTTATTGCTTAAAAAAAGGAGTAAAGCATCTCTGCGAAACGTGGCAAACTAAAAAATATTTTAGACGAAATAATTTGAAATTCGATTCCAATTGAAAAATGCAATTTAATACATACAAAACAAATCTAATTTAAATGGAGCGAGATTTCGAAAGAGCTTTTGAATAATCAAAAAAATTATTACTGAAGGACGAGATTCTGTTAAAATTTTGGACACAAGCTTACTACTTGTGATCTAAGCAACTAAAGGTGAATTGTTATGTGTACTATCGAGTTATGTTAAAAGTGAAATACAACGCAATAATATTGAATCGGAATGAAAATGCTTCATCCATCGTTACAAATATCCATAATTATTACTGATAATAATAGTAAAAGGTAATGTGTAAGTTAAACTCCTTAAGCACGTTCTCCACGAATTCGTCGAGCCAACTGGATATCCTTGGGCATAATGGTTACCCGCTTGGCGTGGATGGCGCAAAGATTGGTGTCTTCGAAAAGACCGACCAAGTATGCCTCGGATGCTTCTTGCAAAGCGCCGATGGCTGCACTCTGGAAACGCAAGTCTGTTTTGAAATCTTGAGCGATTTCACGAACTAAGCGCTGGAAGGGCAATTTCCTGATGAGCAACTCGGTCGACTTCTGATATCTACGAATTTCTCGAAGAGCTACAGTACCGGGCCTGAAAAAGAGAATTTGGGTCAGTAAGTTTCTTTGCAATTTCTAAATGAACAAATTTAACGGCGTTGGATAAACGCTGATAGTTTTCTAGAATGTTGAGGGTATCAGCATTTATCGAACGCCCTTAAATCAAAAACCATAATATTCATTATTTCATTAATTACCTGTAACGATGGGGCTTCTTAACACCACCAGTGGAAGGCGCACTTTTACGTGCTGCCTTGGTAGCGAGTTGTTTCCTGGGGGCTTTTCCTCCCGTGGACTTACGTGCTGTCTGCTTGGTACGAGCCATTATTTACTCTAAAACAGAAATTTCATTGATTTATTAGCATTTTGTTGGAAAGAACATAATTATTAAATATTATACATAATTAAATATGAGAGTAAAGAACTAATTCGAGACCAGACTCTGGGACCTGAAAGTTTCTAGTGGAAATTTTATCTACCTTCAGAAATTTCAATCAGTGTAAACTTCAAGAGCGTTTTATAAACGCCGATGACCTTCAAATTTTAGATAACGTAGAAAACATTTTACTCGAAAGACATTTGAATTAGTTTTTTTTCGCTCTGTATTCTAATTCATTTTTCAAAAAAGAGTGAGAATACAGAGCGAAAAAACATCTTATTCAAATGTCTTTCGAGTAAAATGTTTTCTACGTTATCTAGAATTTGAAGGCCATCGGCGGTTATACAACGTCCTTAAAGCCTCTAGTCTAAAGGTTCATAGAATTTCTCCTAACTCAGAAATATTCAAGTACCATTCAACGCCTTCCCTTCTCATATATTTATTAGTAACTCATGAAATTCACGAGGGAGATTCTAAAGTTTGAGAGAAACTAGGGGGTGGTTGAACTCCAAAACACAACACTCCAACGCCCATGCGTCGCAGACAAGCGACAAGTGTGTTAGTAATCTGAATTCTTTCCAGTTCTCCTCAGACACAAAGGGAGGGGGCCAAATAAACATAAAGTGGGTAGGTAAACTGTGGTAGGGGTCGAACCCGTTGTGACTTGTGCAGCGAAACCGCGTCACTCCGCGTTCTGGGGAACGCTATCGCGTTGCGCAATGCACAAACTTTCGTTCCTCTCACAACCTCAAAGAAAGTCACGCAACAGAGAAAATTCCACCCGCATCTTCGCCTCTTCCCAATCACCCTTTACATCATCACAAATTTTCCCAGTCTCATTTTCACAAAAATTAACTCTAAATTCACCACCCACAATCCTCACGTGTGAATTTTCTTGAAGACGTTGACTGTTCTTAACCGTACGTACAATTCCCTCCAAACGGCGAACGTCAATCACAAAATGGTGGCGATGGCACCAAAACGCGTTGCCGCGAAAACGCATGGCTTTTCCGCCAATTTCCCGATAGTTTCGGGCAGAAGAGGAAGAAAAAATATTTCATTTTTTTCACGCGGCACAAGATGACAAATTTTATCAAAGTTTTGAGTTGTTTACTCACCTTTGTCACGAGAAATATCACGAAAACACGGAGGTAGTACACAACGTTTCCTTGTACTTCGATGGCAGTGGACGCTCTCCTTGCTCTCCTCTCCGCTCAACTCTCAACCGATTCTGACTCCCTTGTCCCTTCCCTACCCCCTAGAAATTAAATAGCACAGACTAAAGCAAATTCGGACCAATCGCCAAGCTGAGACCGGCGACAATCTCAGTTTATAGGTAACTGATTGGTTGAGTATAGGATGCTAATCTGATCTATATAATTATCGTTGTTTGCAATGTGAATGCCAAATTCACGATTTTAGCAAATTCAAATTGATGCCCCCTCCAGGCCCTTCTACGGGAAATCCACGTAGGCTCAGCTAGTTCGACTACGTTCGACTATCGATCGGAGACCTTCCTTTTTACAAAATAATTACATGATAATTATTAATTACTAAACTTAAACATCAGATTTTTGCTGATCAGATCCGCCTTTGGATAAACAAGCAGAAAATTCATGTTAATGAAAGAATTAATTTAAAATATTGGAAAACTATAAGAATAAATGAATTTGAAAGTGGAGCGCTGGAGTCGTTCTTATTATTTTATAAATTTTGATAGATTGAATTTTAAAAACAAAGAAAATAAATTTATAAAAATTAGATGGAAATTAAAACCTTATTTAGTATTATCAGTCAGGAGACTTAATGAGACTAGGTGAGATTAGAAGGCAGTTACTAACTGAACACTATTTTTATCAATTGACGGACCTAACCTCAAATTTGAGAGAAAATGTAATTATCCTGGTAATTATCGTAATTACAACCGGACCTTCATCATTTCACACTCCCCTCATCTGGTGCCCCCACTACTAGACGCCATGATAGTTTTGCGCTTGCGCAGAGTATCTATTCAGAAATTCAAAAAAACCACAATGACTTATTGCTGCGTACATGCTACTGCGCAACTTTAATTTCCTTCCCGAGGAGCGGAAATTGAAAATCCAATTTCCCCTCAATTTCCACATCCTTTTCACAACTCCCCCCATGATGAAATGATGGAGGTCCGATTATAATGTTGTTGTAGCCTCGTTTGCATATTAAGTTTTGATGTAGATATTATTGAAGGTAGAAAGGGAACTAGTCTCGGGCAGAGTTGCTTTCTGTCGTAGATGTATTTCACCTTTTTCTGAATACAGGAATATTTTGATCACGAAAAATCAATAAATTGGTTTTTATCGTTTTTGCTTTAGATACTTCAGAGTTCAGAATAACAAAAAATTTAAAATGCTGTTATAATGTGAATACAAAATTAAAAATTAAAAGTAATATGTTATTCAAATAACCATTATACAAATAAGGGTCCTATAAAATATATAACAGCTAAAACTATATAGATGGAATAAATATAATTTGTTTCCATCTAAATCGAAATTAAATACTACCTAAAATGCAGCAATTTAAAAAAATTGTCTGCTGTCATTAAAAAAAGATTTGTCGATTTGGGGATTTCAATTTCATTTAATGCTAAGATGATTCTTCCCGGTCGACATCCATTGAGATAAGTAAAAGGGTACTGGAGTTACAAGCACATCGCGCTCTGCTAGATTTTTTAAAAAATTTGCTACTTTCGGACTTTTGTAGTCCCACCTGAAAAGACAAAATTAGAAAATTAGTTCATTTTCAATTTATAATTACAACTGATTTACCACAAAATTTTGTGTATTTAATAAAACTCACGCAAGTGGAAACGTCTTATTAGGTAGCTTTAGAGATGGAGAATCTTCGACAATCCATGCCTGACCTGTACTGTCTAGAGCTAGTGATTCTAGAGTCGGTGGATCGTTTCCAAAAACTTGATCCATATATTCTTTTCTGCGTTGAGTTTGCGTAAAGTCAATGCCAGTACTCCTTAAATTAAATAGAATGCACAATTAAGAAAAATGTTTATATATCAAGGGGGACAATTTAATCACAATCTCACGGTCTTCTTTTGCTTTACTTTGAATGCAGAAAATTACCTAATTACGGGTTTAGATTCCTGGTAAATTACATTTGCATTCCTAGCGTCAGTAGCACCTTGTTTCTTTTGCCAAACAAATTTAATCAATGATGTGAGATCTTTGCCAACTAACTTAACTTTTTTGCTACTGCTATGTCCCATAGCGCTTGCAACTGCGTTAATTAAATAAGTAGCCACGACTTTTTTCGAACAAAAGAAGTGCTTTTGTCCCAAAAGTAAGGCAAAGAAAAAAGGATTAAAGCGCATTATTCTTTGATTTCTCGGCTTTTCTTTTATTGCAGCAAACGTAATTCCGTCCATCGAAGTTGTTTTAACTTCTACTTGTACCTCGTACGCACGACAATGCTCTATTATTTGATTTTCTATGTATTTTCTCGTCATAAAATCTATTTGGGTATTCGAACCTTTTAATTCGTAGCAGTACCATGTTTTTTTATTATGATGCCTGCTCACGTCTGTAATTCAGAATACAAATAGTTAGATATCATATGCATATACTTAAAAAATTAAAATGAATTAAACAAAACGCAACAAAGAAAAATATTCACCAAGTACTTCTAAAATCGAGAGACGTTCCTTCAGAAAATTTTCGTTCACATCTTGTTTCTGTTGAATAATATTTTTAGTTAAGTAAAGTACTTTCTTTTTGTAAATAAAAGTTAATTTTAGTTTTACTTACCTCTATTTCTACTTGTATTATTTTGACTGCATTTCCAACAGAAAAGGCTTGGTGATTTCTTACTAATTGACTTTTGACCCTGTTCCATGACGTTTCAGGAAAAAGCGGTAACACAACAGTTTCCAATTCGTCAAATTTAAAATGTTTTATAACTTTTAGTAATTGACGCTTCACGCTGAACGAGACTAAAAAGTTAAAAAAACAATTAGTAACACTGCTACTCTAAATATATCGTAACTCTCTAAATATAATATTTTTAAAGCTTTTAAACATATTGTTACGATTTTTTAAGCATTATCTTGTCACTAAGACAACAAAATTTTTTTCTTAATAAAATCACTTCACAGAGAACACACTGAGTCTTTGTATTAACATTACAAACAGGAAAGAGTACATTTAAAACTAAAAACCTATAAAAATGACAATAAACTCTGTAAACTGACGGTTACGCCTAACCTATAAAACTTGCATTTTGTAAAATTCATGACAGAAAATTACATTGAAATGGAACCTCTATTTAAAAAAACTCACCAGTGGGCATTTTTATTTATTGTGATTAGTCCACTCCAAGCCAAAATGCCCTCCGATACACGCAAAAATTAAAAGATCTGTCATAAATGTTGACATTCATTGAAAGTTTGTATCCGAGGTGTCCGACATCTTTAGGCACTTTCAGGTTTCCCGGGTTTCCCACCCGGGTGCACCTCGGGTAGTGGCCCGAACGCGGGCTCTGTACTCTACTGCGCATGCGTCGCGCTCGGCATCTGATTGGTTGCTATTCGCGCGCAGTTTAAAATGCTAATAGTACTTTGTGCAACAAGTGCTGAAATCAAGAAATGGTGAAGAGTGGTGCAAACGCACACGATTAAAATTTGCTCAAAATTAAAATTAAACAGTGCTTAACACTCGATAGCAAGGAAAATGGCTGACTGTTGTTATCGCGTGATCAGCTGAGAACGGACCCAGCTGTACAGTCAGTTAGCGCAATGTGCGCAATGCGCATGCTAGTGCGCAAACATTGGTTTTATTGGTTTTATGCGTGACCAGTGTTCTCAACCGTACGATACAGCCCCAACTAGGGATGTGAGTTGATGAAACGTTTGATTGAAACATTGAAAGTTTCATGAAACAATGAAACGTTTCATTGGACCAAAGTTTCTGAAACATTCTAAATTTTCATAAAACATGTATGCGCATGCGCATTCACGTCATGTTGAAGTTAGGTCATTTTGTGTCGTGTTAGATTCGAAATTAAGAAAACATCATTTTATTATTGTTATAATTGTATTTTATTATTAATTTATGTATATAAGTTAATTTATTATTTATCTAATGAATTAATTATCTAAACTGTTTATTTATTTCAATTTTTAATTATTTTCAAATTTCCCGCCCTAATATTTGAAACGTATGAAACTTTGAAACGTTTCAAAAGTTTCATGAAACTTTTCATTTGGCCAGTAGGTATTTCACGTTGTGACGTAATAATCCAAAAAATGGCCGTATACTGGTTCATAAACAAATGTGATACATGTAAAATTAAACATTAAAAAAGTAAAAGAATATATCCGGCCTCCACATCCACGGGCAATCCTTCCAAATAATCTTTTTTTGACATTGTTTTGCACTTTTAATGGTTAATTATACATGTATCACATTTGTTTATGCACCAGTATACGGCCATTTTTGGATTATTACGTCACAAGGTGAAATACCAAATGTTTCATGAAATTTTACAACCCTAGCCCCAACGCGAGCTCTGTACTCTACTGCGCATGCGTCGCGTTCGGCATCTGATTGGTTGCTTTTCGCGCGAAGTTAAAATGCTAAACAATTTTAAACTGCGCGCGAATAGCAAACAATCAGATGCCGAGCGCGACGCATGCGCAGTAGAGTA
>JAUESH010000024.1:12545950-12562756 GCA_032275165.1 Synergus magnus
ACTTTGAAATGCTAAAATATTTTATAGCATTTCAAACTGCGCGCCAATAGCAACCAATCAGATGCTGAGCGCGACGCATGCGCAGTAGAGTACGGAGCTCGAGTTGGGGGCACTGAACCCTGGTCCCACGCAATAATTATCGAGAAGTGCATATTGTTATTGTGTAAATAAAAAATAGCCTTTGGTACTCACCTGTTAAAAAAACGAAGACTAAATAACAATAAAGTTAATTCAAAACAATACAAATTAAAAAAGACAGCATTTATTTTCAATAAGTTTAATTTATTGATGTACAATATCTATTTTTATTATAATACATTACCTATTATAATTATAGCATAAGAAGCAGTAATGAAAATTCGTTCTACGAATTATGTACGTCGTAAGATACCCATCATCATTACTATAATGTATAAACTTTCAGTCGTCAAAAAAATATTAGAACAAAATTTATTCAACGTTTACAATAGCTACTAAACTATTTTGGTATTAATTTCTTTAATTAATTCTGTCTTGCCAAAAATATCGTTTAATATTTTTTTTTTGTGTTCATTCGAACGACGTATGTTCGTCATTTTTTTTTGCTATTCAATTTGTACTGACATTTATTAGAATTCGCTAGTCATGTAGAATTTTTAACAGAAATAAACATGCTGGATTTAAAAATCAAAGTCTTCTTTAGTATGCGTCAGGATAGGTCTTTTTTCTCCATTTACTTTCTGTACAAAGTTTCGCGATTCAAATTTGATTATTACTTAATCGTAATGAACCGCAATTATTTTTGTGCTTAACATAATTAATTAACTCATTTCGATGATTTGTACACATTCCAAAATTCTTTGTGTGAGTTTTGCACTTATAACAATACCTTCCTTTTTGTACGCAGCATCAGACTTTTATACTCAAACAAGAAACACGGTTTTGCAATCTTGGCTTTGTTATGGATATCGATGCCAAACAATATAAAAAAAAAAAGTCTTCAAGTGGAATAAAAATTTCAAAATTTTCAATTTAATATCTTTTCTTTTAACTAGTTACAATACTCAATTATGTATTACATTTATGAAATCGAATTTTGGAACACTTTCAAAATTAAGTTTTATAGAGAAGTAATTCCTATGGAAAAAATTTACGGCTCTTACAAGATTTCATTAATTCTGAATTATAAAACACAAATTCTAAAAGTTCTATAGTTACATCACCACTGAAATGATAAGCTCATCTTCGGTGAAATGCCTTTCAAAAACTGGTGTTGATATTTCAAAAGATAAAAATTTTATTTTAAAGAAAAGTAGAGACTTAACAAATATTGTAACTAGAATTTTTTCACTCTATATTGGTATTCATTTTTCAAATATAAGTACGTATACAGAGAGAAAAAACGTTTAATTTTAATACTTTTTGCTGAAAACGAAAAATTCTAGATGTAACTTCAAAATTCAATTGTTTCATATTACATAAAAAGTATTAAAATTAGAGATCTCTTCTCTTTATACGTATATTTCTATTTAAAAAATGAGAACCTCTACAAATCTAATTGTAACATTTAAGTAAAATGAGATCTAATTTTCCGGTTTGAACTTGGATTAAACGCCCGTAAAAATAAAAATGAAATCGAATTTTTGGGAGTATTTTTCGAAAAAGATCGCGTACAGCCTTGCAGAATGTATGAAAACAAAGGGAATTAAATGCATTATTGTAAAAATATAGATGATTTTACAAAACGGACAAACCACAATTAGAATCTAATAGTACCGCATTTTTCTCAGATTAATCTAAATTGCAATTTTTGTCAAAGTTATTACAATTAATAAATAATTGCGAGGTCCCACGCGAATAAAGGTAATTAAAACCACGTTTTTTTGCAAGACACGCATACATTAAATTCGGGGGTGAATTACATTAAATCCACAGTGAAAAATTCGACTGAAATACGAAATTTGTCGCCTCTCGATTCGCTATCTTTATCTAGGTAAGAAAAAGAGCTTTTCGACAATCTTACAATTCGAAAGAAGCTTCGAAAAAAGCACTGCGATTCTCACTTGTCCTTGAAATCGCACGATTAAGCAGTCTTGACTTTATTTTCAGACCATTAAAAAACTGTAGCTGAGGTATTTTAGAAGTCGTATAATGTCGTAAATATTATATTTATATTTCTAATATATATAACATATATTTAATTATATATATTTTAATTATTTATGTATAACTTACTTATGATTGAGAGATTCGCAGTGCTTTTTTAAAATTGAGCTTTAATTCGACATAGATCTTACAAAAAAATAATTATAATCTTCAAGCGGTTATTTAGTATATAAGAAAGATTTTTAAAAACGTACAAAATTCCAATTATGCCAAACAGTCGGTGATATGAGTCGAGAATCCTTTAAGTATACATATAAAATGCACACATAGAAATAACCACAACCAGAACGACAGACCATTTTGAAATTCTAATAATTTGTTATATCGTCTATTATCTTTAATATTGTATTATAGCTACGATATTTCAATAATATTATTGTTTTCCTCTACAGAGCAGCCAAGAGCCTCCAGAATCCAATTCGAGCGAATTTCCTCATTTTTTTTTGGTGACTAGAGACCTTCGCGGTCTGTTTCGAAATTTAGAAATGATTTTCGCATTGTAAGTCAGGATTTTTTTGCGATTTTCTTTTCCATCCTGACTGGATTCAAATTCGAACCTTGATCTCGAGTTTAATCTTTACTTTACACGTCAAGAATGGAGCAAAAATACCGTTTTGTTGATTCAAATTTGAAATTTAAGGGTTCAAGTTCTAAACACAAAATTCAATCTCCTTATTTTTATCAACAAATATTAAAATTACATATCTTTTCGTTCTGTATACTAACTATTTTTCGAAATATAAGTACGGCTACAGAGCGAAAAAATGTTTAGTTTTTAATACATTTTGGGTAAGACAAAGAAATCTAATTTCAACATTTAAATTTCATTTTATACAAAAAATATTGAAATTACAGATTTTTTTGCTTCGTATTCGTAGTTTTACTTTAAAAATAAGTAGCGCTACAGAATGAAATAATATTTAGTTATAATATTTGTGAAGAAAAACGAAGAGATCGAATTTTGAAGTTACAACTTGGACCTAACGCCCTTAAAAAATAGTTTAAATCCTAATTCTTGTCTCAAATTTTGAAACCAATATGAGGTCCTTTCTCGAGGTGGAATTTTCTATAAAATCGTAGATCAAGGTTTGTGGAATATCAGTTATAATACATTATAGCACATTGCTTTTTTTTAACACCGCAAGCTAGATATTACGAATATATTTTTTCTCTTGCTCCTAATATAAGTCGAACGACTCGTTTTTCTCATCCTTGTAAAGAGTGACATCTAGATCAAGCTTATGGTTAATATTTATAAACATTTGTCTTTTATTCCTCTTTCGACTTCACCTACACTTGTGTTTTTTTTAGGCTACGCAAACATCGTATTATTGTTCCGGAAGACGGTTTTGTCTCGTTATTGCAAAAATAGTCGAACGCTTTAACAGGCGCATTTCTATTGGATTCTGCATTCGTATTGATCCTGGTGAATTTTCATCGATAGCCAAAACACCAGAGTTGTAAATTTCTTGAATTCTAAATATTGTTAGAGAAAAGGTGATTCGGTTTTATAAAGATGCAGAATGCTCAATAGAAATCGAATATGTAACAAATCACTTCCATCATTTGTGATTGACAACTATATTACTTTCTTAAACCTGGTGACAAATGGCACTATTTTTTATGCTAATCGACGCTTTCAAAATTTCTTTACATCCACAACAAAAGAATTTTATTATCCAAAAATTTGGAAATTTGGAGAAAATATATTTTAATTCAAACCTAGAGAAACGAAAAAATGAACAAAACTTGGTCCCTTGACTTACATTGCATTAAAAATGTGAAATTTCGAAAAATCGACATTTTCTCAGAAAGTGATCAAAATAAAAGTGAAAAAACCCTTTACTGTTTTCCTAAATAGCACTCGATTAGCAGAAAGTGTCAGAAAATAAAAGCCATAATCGCGTGACAAATTCATTAGACGAATATCAAAAACTACTACTTAAAGACGACCTGGATTGATAATTATAGTAGATCATTGTCGAAAAACTCTAATTGAATTGTTAAGGGCAGAAAGGGAACTACTGACATTTTTGGCCAAATTGAATTAATAATGTATTTATATAGATTCGAATATGCTCTATTTAATGGGAGCACTAAGAAAATTATGGGAAAATTTGAAGTAGTTCCCTTTCTACACTTTAGCGATTCAATTGTAATACAAACGAGTCGAAATTTCTTTTTATTTTCTTCAAGACTTTGAATATCACTATTTTACGTAAATTTATTATTGTACAGTAGCCTAGTGATTATGTGTAGGTTTTTATTTCTCGAATATGCAAATAATTCTTTAAATTGACGAGTTTCTTTTCAATTCATCTAAAAATGCGTCTTGGAAGACGAAATGTTTAATTGCATTGAATCGAGAAAACGTCAAACTCACACAGAAGAATCATCCGCACAAAGAGATCGTTAAACGTCGTTTTGTATTGTTTTTTAATTATTCAAAAATATACCTAATCTGTTCAATTTTGCCTGCCCGATTGTTGATCTTCTTTGAATAACGAAAAAATTCATTTTAAGCTCTTCAGCAAGAGTAAAGTTTATAAACTTATTTCTTTATTTTAAATTTGAGACAAAAATATTGCTAAAAATAGTATTGAAAATATTATGAAAGAAATATTCGTGAAACCAAAGAAACCAACAAATAGGGCAGTTTTTTCATTTATAAATATTCAACTGTGTAATTTTTTCGGTAAGTAATAATAGCTAATCATTCACTTTGTTACTCTCCTATTAACCTATTTGTAGCTAAATTTGTTGTTTTCACAATAATTTAATTTCATAATAATCATTAATATGACCGTAGTATATTATCGTTATATGTAAAATAGCGTATAATATGATGTAATTGTTTATAGTATTTATATATCATTATATTAATCAGGAATATCATCCCTAGACTCTTTCTTTTGCCTGGCGTGATCGAAAGTTTACTTGTCTTATATTATTTTCAATACTAAAAAAACTTTCTTATTTGAAAAAATAAAGCAATTAAATTTAAATTTTTAATGTCATTTCAAATGCACACTTAATTTAGAAAAATAGAATTAAATTCTAGAATAAATTTCTGATTGCAAATACAAAAATATACAACTTTCCGATTAATCTGAAACTCAAATATTTTTGAAATTTATATAATTCCAACGACAAATTCCTTCGGGATAAAAAATTAATAATGCTATAAAATGCAAACGATTAAATAAGAAATGCACTCCAGTAAACATATTGATATACTATCTTTTTCTGAAAATTAATTAAACAACCAGATCTGGAAAAAGTCTACTGGACTAGTTAATTACTAATTAAATTGACAAAGTAAAATTTATAAAGCTAAATTGATAAAGCTAAGTCATTAGAACTAAATTAATGTACTTTCTTTAGTGAACTGACGATCACGGCGAGCTCACATAATTTGCGAACGTCATTCTTTACGAGTATTGGCTAAAAAAATAATTCGAGTATTAATCTTGCAAATTCTTCCATAAATCTGCTCCCTAATTAACACAAAAACTCGTAAAAAATGCGTAAACAATGACAATTGAAAAATGCATTATCGTAGCGCTAAATTGAATAAATCCTAGATAGTATTTTGAAAGTTATCCCATGGTATGTATGATTATTATATTAAATTTTATTATTACGAAAGTAAAACTTTTTATACATCGTTTGAATCGCTATAAAATATATAATTTGCAATTACAACAATTTCTCTTTTTCCAGTCTTGCGAATCTTTAAGACACCTTCAGATAAAACAAAATGCAATGTAATCAATTTTTTTAAAATATCTATATATATCATTTTTTCAAACCATGCATACCATGGGCTAATAAGTTCATACTTTTGCTTTAACGCTTATTAATATTTTAATATTTATCTGTAATAAAAACTGACCTAATAAAAACATTTCTTTTTGGCCTCATTTTTTGATACAAAATTATAAACATAGATGAGAAAAAATTAATTAAGACTGAGAAAAGTAACAATTGGATCGCGCAAATACACAATTGATTTGAATAAAGTCGGTCATAATACCCCTTTCGATCTTTTTTTTTTTTTTTTTTTTTTTTTATTATTTGATGCAATAGTATTCTCGAGGCAAGAATTTCGTTTAAAAAGTTTTTCACCTCTTAAAAAGAAATTGTAGGGTATTATTACAAATTTTAAAACGACACGACGATTCCAGCCCCTACTTTTAATAAGATTTGAATCTCTCTCTCTATATATATATATATATTAAATTTCATTGAATTTGGAAAATCTTGAGATGAAAGTGACTGAAACTGTCGGTTGAGTTTCTAAAATAGGTTATTGTAACATTGTAATACCTATGAAGAAAAAAATTTTATAGCGTCGTCCTATCTAAACCTAGTAATTTGTATCTTAGAGAATATATATAATATATATGTATATAGTTTTTAATTACGAATGCTATAGTCCTTCTTTGTCATAGAATTTAACAATAGTATTATTTAAAAAAAAAATGAGAGAATTTCTAGTGCTCTACTGATTATTAATTATCTATTATCAATAATGAATCATCAATTACCAATTACGTTTGATGGTTTTAAGAAGACGTACCGGCGCGTCACCGAGCTGAGGATTTGCAATCATTAAATACATTTTGATTAATAACTTGAAAAATCCTAAGTTCCCTTATCATCATACGATTATAGAATAAACGTTACAACACAAACGAGTTGTACCACCCGATTAATTCTAGCCATTTACGCGATTCATTTTTCATCGCTAATCTTCACACAGTAATTCAACATGTAATTTTTTCATAATAGCTAGATTTGCTTCTTGTTACATTTAACATACAAAATTATTATTTCACCTACAGAAAACCACAGAATATCATATTATATTCAATACATATACGTACATATAAGTATTTCCTATTTACAATCTAAGTTAAACCTACTTGCTGTTATGAAAATAGAAGCATGTCATATAAAATTCAAGCTACGGCTATTATATTTTTCTCTCGGTGCATCTAAAGCTATTTAGGTTTTCTTATCGAGACTGATTTGGCTCACTCAGAAATGATTAAAAAAAATCTCTTTCGAAAATCATGCAACTTTTCCCAAGAATTGCTGTTTTTTCACAAGGTTCTTGTCAAGTTATCTCAATTATCTCGATTATTTAGTTACCTATTAGTCCAATTACGATACGAAATCTCGTCTTTGAAATTAGATGTATAATATGTATGTTAATACTTATTTAATAACTAGATACCCCTAAAGGTAAATTGAAAAATCCTACTTACATAGCTTTAAATACAGAAATATGAAGGCAATCTTCTGCTTGGTGACGCTAACAGTTCCTTCAGTTTGGAAACTGTCTGAAAAGTGTTGCGTTTTTATGTTTATAATGATAATGATAATAAAAAAACTTTCGGAATGACCAAATAAGGTAATACCGGTACGAGAAAATATAAGAACAAATACAAAACGTAGCCTGTGTCCAAAAAAGAAAAAATTTTCATATCACATCCACCATATCTTTGAAGAGTTAGACGCTCTTTTTTTGTCTGCTTGTTTGTTTTCTTTTCTGTCGCTGGTGCTAAAGATTTTTTTCTAATGAATTAGACGTCTTAGAAATCGATATTTGTAATGACAATACTTGTCCCTTGTTGATTGGTGCTAAGAGAGAAACTGAAAGGATCGCTAAGGAGTTTTCCGACCTAACTCGTGGAGACCACCGGAGTCTGGCAGTACGGGCACTCGTGTTGATTCGGAGCGCACGTTGAACAAACTACACGATGGTTGCATGCCGAGAGGGTTACAGTGCGACTTTGTTCCTCGCATACCATGCACCTATTTGCCTTTTCCCTGTACAGCACCTGAAATGGCAACATCTGAGCTACCCACTGTTTTCTTTACGCAAATTATTGCGGAAAACGAAAAGAGAATTTTTCGATGCGACTGGGTCTCAAAATTTGCCGGGATTCTTTCGTTTAGATTTCTTTGATTTTCTAAGTTCACTTTTAGTAGAAACTCACATGATACTACTTAGGGAAAAGTGAAAAGTTCGCGGAAACTGTTCTGGCTTTGATAATCTGTTAACATTAGAAAAGATTCTATTTCTTCAATCCGAATTCAAATAGTATTAAAAAAACTTATAATTAAAAAATGAAAGTCTTAAAATTACAAACACAGTTTGTTAAAATTCAGAAATTCCTTAAAAATTTTGAATCTAATAAAAATTAAAAACAAAAACGTCATTAAAAATCTACCTTGAATTCAATCCCAAGATCAGTTGATAAAGTATACTTTCAATACTTTCCTTGAATAACTTTGAACAGTTTCGAACTTTCCACTGTCTCCGAAAGTCAATTCAAAAGTAAAACAATAATAAATAAATTATTTTTTCCCTCAAATTATCCACTTTTGTCTTCCTTGATTTTGAACTTTACGGTGCGACTAACAGCGAAGAATTATAATTTCATTTATCACAAATAACGTGAACGTAGAAGGCACAGATCGAATCTCAGGAGATTGAATGGCGTGCCTTCTTACAAGAAGCGTCGTTAAAAATAGTTTGGGAATCGCCCGATAGACCAGTTGTTCAAGCCCGATTGACAATTTTGCTTCACCTTTTCCAGTTCTTCAAGATCCGAACGTAGTTGCGATTGTATCGATTGCAACGTTGTTAATGGCAAAGACCTAAGTTCACTTGTTCTCTTCAGGGTATGCAAATAGGGTCCTCCGTTAGCCGCTTCCTTCTCAACTCGTAACTGCTTCAGTGCCTGCAATTCATTTTGAAACTAAAAAATTTTTATTAAAAAATGTATAAAGATGTCCCAATGACAAAGTCATATCTCTGAGCATATATATTTGAAGATTCTATCTAGGCGAGGGCGTTGATGTGAAACAAAAACTTAAAAAGTGAAACTCCTTTATGGGTCCCAAGCTCCAACTTCAAAATTCAATATCTTCACAAATATTATAATAAGTCATTTTTTACTCTGTATTGATGCTGATTTTAAAAATAGAAATATGCATATAGAGCGAAAAAATATCTAGTTACAATTATGAAGACATCGAATTTTGAGATTAGAACTTGGACCCAACACCCTTAAGTTAGAGCCTTCGAATGTTTAGAAAAAGATCAAGTATGTGGCCCTTGACCAAAAAAAATAATAATAATAAAACTAACCTCATCCCTTTGTTGTTCAGCTATCGTTGCTTTACGCTTCGCCTCCTCACTTTCCAATTGCCACGCTGCACAGGCTGCTCTTGCCTGATTTATGCGTTCGTCCCACGTTGCGAGTTGCGCACGACTCGACGTCAATTCATCTCTCAACCTCTGCACCTGCAACTAAGAATCAATTACAGATTACTCATCTGCTCAATTTTATTTTTAGGGGTCGAATCCAGGTTCTAACCAAATTCAAATTCCTAATTTTTCTCACCAAATAATGTAACTAGATGTTGTTTTGCTCTGTAGCACTACTCATCTTTTTAAACAGAAGTATGGCTACAGAGCGAAAAAATCCGTAATTTTAATATTACAGATAAGAGTTAGAACTTGGATCCAATTTTTTTAAATCGAAAATATGAAAATTTCTTCGAAAAGTGAATTCCAACCTCTGAAAGCGATCCTGAGTTATTCGGACTGATTGAGAATGCACCAATCAAAGGCGAAGCTGGAAGAGGGTGAGTTCTCGATGGTGACATTCCCTGATTTGCAAAATCAAATAAACTGTTATTGTAGCCACTAAGCTTTGATGCTGAACTGCTGAGCTGAGAGATATGATTACTAAATGGATCCGAAGCGTGGCTCATAAACGGCATACTCTGAAATAAAAAGACGTTATCATTTCATGGAATTTTAAGGAATTTCTAAAGACATCAAAATTTTTAAATGTATTTCAAGAGTTTAAAAAAAATAGAAACTAACCGATTCCATGGAGTCTTGATGCGAAAACCTAGATCCTGTGAGAAAGCCTCCGGATTGAAGATGCTGTAAAGGACTGGACGTAGATGGAGAAAAATTCGAAAGCACTGACCGCTCTGCCATTCCTGGAATATTTACTGGAGCAGAGCTTCCAAGCAGACCCGAACTCGCCAGGCCAGCAGAAATCGAATTGCTAATTGGAGAACTAGTGTCCCTATGAATGGAATCTACGAGGCTAATCGGATCGTCCAAATTTAATTCATCCAATGCATTTCCTGCAAAAAGTTCAAGTTTAGTCCTCTTTTTTCAATTAAAAAAAAAAAATAAATAAATATAACAGTCATCACAGTGCTTATTATGGTTTATTCAAAATTTAATTAAAATTCAAGAGCTTAATATCTTTTTTTAACGTATAAAATACAAACTTAAACAAAAAATTTCATAGAAATTCAATAACTTGAATCCAAAGAAATCGAATAATTCAATTGAATAAATTCTGCGACTAAAAGTGAAAGATCTTAGATCAAAAATCAAATTCTCTGTAATATTTACACATCAAAAATTTCCATTTTAACTAAAACTGTTAAAAAATACAGAATTCCAAGCTTCATTTGAAACTGGATAATCTATATTGAAATAAAAACTCGAAAGTAAAAACTTTTTTTATACTGAAACAATTTAAAGATTAATATTTTTAATTGAAATTGTTTAAAGTTAACAATAATAAGTGTTAAATTTAGCCTCAAAATTTTCCAATTTTAATCACTTAAATTTTAATTGAAATATATGAATTTACAAAATGGGGAAATGGAAATTATTAAAAATCGAAAATTCATCATTCTGAAAGTAAATCCTAATTCGAAAGCTACCACTTAAAATCTTACTTACATTTTTTAGTAAGACTTTACTTCATACATTGAAAAAAAGGTGAACAGGTGACGACTTGCGATAAGTGATATAATTTAAAAAATGAATTAAGAAACTGACCTACGACAGACTCAACAGTGTCATTTGAATAGAAAGAAGTAGATAGTGGCGTCACCGTAGATGCAAGTGAATGACCCAAGCTACCATTTAAATTGTAAGCTAGGTAAAGACTCTGTTTCCTTTGTGATTTTTCTGCTTTCGTAAGTAAAGGATCGCTCTCGATCGCCACGACCTGCTTCCGAATGTCACCCTAGGAGAGAAAATGTTTTTATTTTAAAAGTGAGAAGCATTTTTTATGGGGTCGTATAAAATAAGGTACTTACGACTTGCATAAGAGATCCGGGATTGTACAATAAACTGCTCAGTTTCTGTGCATTGGAATTTGAATTCGAATTATGAAGTTGAGCTCCTGGAGCTTTACTATGAGAACTATTGCTGCCGATACTGCTAGTGCTTGCGGATTCTGATACTTCTCCGCTTCCATTCTGTAACGCAGCCAACTAATAACACCAAGTCATTACCTTCATTCTCATCTAACATTTTAATTAGGTCAACCCAATCATTGAAAAGATTAATTTCTATTAATTTTCAGCAACTCAACTATTCTAGAATTCTCAAGAATAGTTTGAAATTCTATTTAAAGCTCATTTATTATTTCATTCAAAATTCAAGATTGAAGTACTCTTTCTACCAGGGCCTAAAATGTTTTAAATTTCGGACTACATATTTTTTCTTTCAATATATATGTAGTTTTAACTTTTAATCTAAAATTATTCATTCTATAATCATTTTTAGTTCAAATTTGTACAATCTGGAGCTTTTTTTATTGGAAATAAGTACATTTTTCATTGCACACTTTTTGATTTTGGACTATACAAAGTGTGTCGTATTACACAGCATTTTAGGTCCTGATTTTTACTACTTTTACATGTCGTTTAACACTAAAAAATTCAAATTGTATTTTTTTTTTTTTTGTAATTTTATTCCGTTTAAAAAAATAAATGAAAAATGTAAAAACTTACACTGCTATCGCTTAGAGGCTTGTCCTTGTCGTGGGTTCTCTTGTCAGGTGGTAATGCGCTGCTGAGAATATCCGCCAAATTTGTGCCACAATCTATGGGTACCGGAATGTCCCTCGCCAAGCTCATTTCTTCTGTTGGCAACACTGCTCCATCAGAAAACCATACCAACGTTCGAATATATCAATTTTGAGCCGTATTTCATCGCTAATGTTTTTTTTTTTTTTTTTATCAATGCATCAATCGCATTCCAGAAAATTGAACCAGAAAAATCATATAATCTAATTCTAACCTAGGCAAAAGATGTTTCAATTCTGGAAAGTGTTAGAAAGTACATTTGTGGCCTTAAAAAACTGGAATCCCTTTCTCGATTTGTTGTAAAAGTATTTTAACAGAGTTGAGTATCCAAAGGCTGAATTTCAAAAGAATAAAGCTTTCGAATCTTAAAAGGCACTCATATTTCATAGAATTAAGGATGTTGGATTCAAATTCTAATTAGAAAATTCAATTTCCTCATTATAGAGGCTTATAGAGCCAAAAAATGTTTCGAACTCTTCGTTTTACAGAAATATTTTTTAAATTAAGCCTTTTTTCGTTCTATAGACATATTTCTATTTCTAAAAGGAGTATTTATACAGAGAAAAAAAATATCAAATTCAAATAATTCTTGAGTAAAATGAGAAAATCGAATTTTTGAGTTTAGTACTTGGGTTTAGCAGTGTAAAATCACTAAAATCAGTTTCCTAAGCTCACAGGAAAAATGAATTAGCGGCGTTACGTACAATTAATGAGGATACACTCACGGTCAACGTGTGCGAAAGCACAGAAGACACCACGAGGGCAATAGCCCGCTTGTTGGACATCGTTGCACTTCGTGGATTTGTAAATTTCTGGATGAAATTGTTGTTCTGTTCGTGTATGGCAATACGTACAGGCGTCACCCTGTTCACAGTTTCCTGGCTCACCCCATTCTTCTCCGTGTTTCACATTTGGACACGGAGTTGATCTAAACAAGGAGAGAAAAAAAAAACAAAGTTAATAATTTTTTTAATTCGCCTGGATTTCTTTGAATTCTTTGAATTATTACGAATTATTTTTAATTATTTTACTGCTAGTGGTGATTACCTGCGATGAATGAATTTGTTTTAACTTACCTATATTTATATTTTCGTGGGCTCCTCCTTTTGTCTTTACTATTATGATATTGAGGACAAGCGTACCCTTGGCGACATAATCTCGGTGGTCTTTTGCAAGGTTCGGTTTTGTAATTGCTAAGAACGTAATTCGTATCTTGCCACTTTGGATCTTCATTCATGAGATTCCTCTCCTTGTCGAGAATATTTGGCCCATTGGAGGAATTGTTAGGGTCAGATTCTGGATTTTCCAGCGCTTGTATTTCCTTAATATCATAGACAGGAGGGCGAAGATCATGATTGCCATGGGCAAAAGCACAGTGAGGCCCATTTTTTACACAAAACCCACGTGTGTCTGTGTCATGAACGCACATGCAAGTTTTGTAATAACGCAGATGGTAGCGCCTTTCGGTATCTCCTGCCGTTCGATGAAGAAATGGACATCTGGGGCGTAAGAACAGAAGTTAGAAATATTGTATTAGGTTCCTATTGATACTTTTAAGCTGTAAACTATAAAATAAACTATTAAATAAAGTAAAAATTTTTAAGGGTGGCAATTCGGTTTCTTTATTTTACATAATAGAAGTGTGCGTATAGAGAGAAAAATGTCTGCTTTCAATAATCTTTGCGTAAAATGAAACGATTACATTTTGAGGATGGATTTCGAACTCTACGTTTTATGCAAAAAGTATTGAAATTAAACATTTTTTCGCTCTGTAGGCACACTTCAATTTTGAAAAAGAGTATGTCCGCAGAGCAAAAATATATTTAATTACAATATTTTTTGAGTAAAATGAAGAGATAGAATATTGAGATTAGCACAAAAAGCCAAAAGCCTTAAGCAACAAAATTCAAGGGCCTGAAATCTAAGAGATGAGGATAATAACTATGTCTTTTCACGAAGACATTTTTTAATTAATCTGTTTTCTTGTGATCATATCTAGTCATAAGGTTTATTTTCAGAATATCAATAGAGAAAGTAAATATTTTTCTACATGTCTCTTAATTAGTAATTCTGGAAGTGATTCAGATGTTGTGAATAAAATTATCAAAATAGTCAGTTGAAATATGAAAAAGATGTGCTTTTTTTAAATCTTTAAATCGTTTATTTATCTCGTTTATTTAAACTTCAGTGTTTCGTAATAACTGATAACCTTGAGCTTTTATTACTTCTACAATCCAGGAAAAGAAAAAACAAAGATTTACATAACCCACGCCTTAAAGTGAAAATTAGTAATCGCGACGAATCAAATTTATTTGCTTCGTAAATTGAAATTGCACCCTTAAAAGTTATATTATGACTTATCAGGCTTCGAAACCTTTTATGGCGCTAAACGAAGTGTCAAACTTGTTGAAACTATAATAATTTGAGATTAGCACATTAAAAACGGTTTGTGTTAAAAAATGAATAACAAATGAGATTCAAACAAAAACACAAAAGAAATAATTTTCCTATAATCTAAACCGAGTGATTTCAAGAATACCTAAAAAGATTTTATGAAGATTTCAAGAGATTTCCAATGAATTTAAAACCGTTTAAATTTAATGAAACTGAAGTTCGCAACGTTTACAACGAAAATTTTCTTTTCTTGTAAAAAGCACGAGAGCTAAAATTTTATTGCTTTAAATGGTTCCATTTAATATCCAAAAAAACTCCAAAAAAATTTCATCCAACTATTCCTCCAGGATCACCCTCAAAATCAACCCCTAAGCACAACAAAAATTCTTATAAATCCCTTAAGTTCGAGACTCAAAATTATATTGTTTTAAATGATTCCACCAGAAGTCCAAAGATGTCCAAAAAGTTTCATTCAACTATTCCTCTAGGATCACCCTTAAAATCAACCCCTAAGCACAAAAAAATCATTAAAAATCCCCTAAATTCGAGACGTAAAATTTTAGAAGGATTAAATGGAACCATTAATACAATAAAATTTTAGATCTTGAAGTTTGGAGATCTTTAATGATTTTTTAAATGCTTAAGGGTTGAATTTGAGGGTGATCCTAGAGGGGTAGGTAGATGAAACTTTTTTGGACTTTTTTTGACATTAAATGAAATAATTTAAGAAAATAAAATTTTAGGTCTCGAAGTTTAGAAATTTTTAATGATTTTTTTAATGCTTAAGGGTCGATTTTGAGGGTGATTCTAGAGGAGTAGATGGATGAAACTTTTTTGGGTTTCTTTAGACATCAAATGGAACCATTTAAAACAATAAAATTTTAGGTCTCGTGCTATTTACGATAAAAAAAATTTTTCGTTGTAAACGTTGCGAACTTCAGTTTCATTTAAATTTCATTAGAAAATAATCAAGTTTGGCAAGCAATGTTTTTGTCCCGTAGGTAGATGAAACTTTTTTGGACTTTTTTGGACATTAAATGGAATAATTTAAGAAAATAAAATTTTAGGTCTCGAAGTTTAGGAATTTTTAATGATTTTTTTAATGCTTAAGGGTCGATTTTGAGGGTGATTCTAGAGGAGTAGATGGATGAAACTTTTTTGGGTTTCTTTAGACATCAAATGGAACCATTTAAAACAATAAAATTTTAGGTCTCGTGCTATTTACAATAAAAAAAAAATTTCGTTGTAAACGTTGCGAACTTCAGTTTCATTTAAATTTCATTAGAAAATAATCAAGTTTGGAAAGCAGTGTTTTTGTCCCGTTTGTAAGAGGAAGAACAAAAATTCAAGGGCAGCTACCGTTCTACTCCAAACAAAGGATTTCACGACTTTATCCCTCATTCCAACGTGAAACGTGGAGTTGATACGTTTATATGTTTGCTGCGTCATCATGTCAAGTGGTACATAGATAAACCGAGTTCCCGTTTTCGATGAATCCAGAGAACCAACAATTAGTCTCAGCTGGCATAGGATTGACCTAAATCTAAAACGGGGCCATTTTATGGGAAAAGGGAGGAGTAGGAAGTTCCATAAGGGAAAGAGCGAGGGAAAGAGGCGCCAGGTCGGCATGATGGTGTTATTCACGATTGCAAGGGGAACACGACAAAAAAAAACCTCATGAATCTTCGTTCCTGGCGTGCCCAGTATAAGAGAAAATCAATATCAGCAGGCTCCTTTGTTTGGAGTTCCCCTAAGCATCGAATGTTTTGGAGGGAAAACCAAGACTCTCAGTTTTATTGTGAATGGCGCTATCACGTTTGCTCGATTTTCACGCGATTCTCAACAGACGATTCATGTAACACGCGACGACTTTATCGAGGAGATGCATTTTGCCAAGATTAGACGCGATAAAATTAGCGGTCGCACACACTAATTTATCCTTCACGGTGCGCTTTCACGTATGACGTAAATCTTCCCACATCGAATCAACAATCTTGTCAGGAAAAAAGTTATTGATCTTCTTTTAATTGGAACAGTTTTCAAGCATATTTCAAGCATTTCAAGTATCCCGAAATACTTTCATTGTTTTCATTGTTTTCTACTGCACGATTTGTCAGTCCATAATTGCATAAAGTTATTTGAAACGATTTTTAGAAGATTTCAAGGAATATCAAGAAAATTCAAAAAATTTAATAATAAAATTCCCAAGATGTAAGAGATTTCAAGAAATTAGAAAATATTTGAACCAGATTTTAAAAGATTACTGAAATCCCATATTAAATATTCTGCAATTTGTTTGAATCCCTGTAAATTCTTGGAAAAGTTAAAAAAAAAAGT
>JAUESH010000024.1:12571156-12597553 GCA_032275165.1 Synergus magnus
ACAGAACCATCTTCAGGTCCAGGGTACGGTTCAGTTCACGATTGTGCTTAGGCCATAACTAGAAGTTACCATAAGTTGGCGAAAATGGCAGCGTTTTAATTGGTTACATTCGTTAGAGATTTTTTCTAAGACGCATTCCCATCGGTTGGGTAAGTAAAATATCTTAGGTAAATTACATGTTCTTTTACAGTAATTTACCAGGTATTATACGTCGAAAACACCAAATTCATATGGTGTGGGGTGTTTTCTACGTAAAATACGTAATTTACATAAGTAGAAAACCATGTATTATACTAGAATACGTAAAAAACCTCGAGTGACGCGTCACTGCACAACCCTGATTCCATGTTGTCCTTTATATAACCTGGAGTTTGGAATATCTTGAGCAAACCCAAACCTTGTATGTAGTCTAATCTTGGTGTTTATATCGTCTGCTTTGCCTTTAAATATGACATGTTGATTGTTGATATATCCATTTTTAATAAAAATGTATTTCTATAGGATCGTCTCGGAAATTTAAAATGATCATAATTTCTCCCGGTGCAGTGACAATAAATAAAGCCAGTAATTCAAGGTTATTAATGTAATAATTGACAAGAAACAAATAATTTTTTCTGACATAGTATGTATACTAAAATAATTATCTAACCTATAAACTAGCAATGTTGAAACGAGATTGGAGAAATTCTTTGCGAACGCCACATGTCTATAAAGTGGGAAGTAGTACCTTCAGAATTCAAAAACAATTTATAGTTTTTATTGTAATTTGCACTGTGTTGATATTTTTGTATATTTGCCCTTCGATACACAATGCAATTTTTTTTCATCCTGTCGATTCTTCTAGTCCCGCGTGTTATTTTTACAAATATAACAGAACTTATCCTATTACGAGGCCTGTCGAAACAACAGAAGGCATTTCGTATAGGATAGCAATAATTAGTGATCTTGACGAGCGATCAAAAAACGTGCAAAAAAAAGATGAGTGGTACAGTATTTTGAAAACAGGATATCTTTTATGGTCACCTTCAACAAACAGATTGTCTGTTACGTGGGATAATCAAGATATTATTTTGTCATCATCGTTGGCTATGCGAGGACGCGGTATGGAACTTTCCGAATTGGTTACCTTTGATGGTCGTCTTTTGACGTTTGACGACAGAACTGGAATCATTTACTACATTGAAGATAATAAAATATATCCTTGGGTTATTTTAATGGACGGGAATGGGAAAACTTCAAAAGGTAAGAAACATGATTTAGGGTAACAAAAATAATGATAGAAAAAATAACTACATTTTTTAAGGGTGTTGAAACCAATTTCTAATCTTAAAATTCGATTTCCTCATTTTACTCAACAAATATTATAACTAGGTATTTTTTTTTCGCTCTATAGACAAACTTCTATTTCCAAATAGAGTTCCGATATGGAGCGAAAAATTATCTAATTAAAATATTTATTAAGTAAAATGATGAGATCGAATTTTTAGATTAGAACTTTTGGATCTAACATCCTTAAATGATTTCATGCAGGTTTTAAAAGTGAATGGGCAACTGTAAAGGATGAGCAACTTTATGTTGGTAGTATGGGAAAAGAGTGGACCACAAATTCAGGACAATTTGAAAATAATAATCCTCAGTGGATAAAAGTTGTTTCACCTCGAGGAGAAACTCATTCCATTAATTGGACTTATAACTACAAAAAACTAAGGAAAGCAATCAATATTGAATTTCCAGGTAAAGGTCAATACTCGATAAACTTGGCCCGCTAAGGATGTTGGAATCAAGTTCTAAAATCAAAATTTATTCTCCTCATTTTACTTAAGGCACTTGGGGGGTCCAAGTTCTAACGTCAACATTAGATTTCTTCATTTACTTAACAAATATTTTAATTAGATATTTTTTTCGTTCTGTATGGGTACATCAGAAAATTTAAAAAAATATCCTCGTGAATATTTAAGAATTTTATAATTTAAGGATTAACTTTGGGGATTAATGCAAAAATTGTAATGAGTTTTAAGATTTAAAATGATTTAAAAATATGTAACAAGCATTTAAAAAAGATTCGATGGAATCTCACGAAGTTATCACTTCAAAGGATTTAAACATTTTTTCATACAAATTACAAAGGATAGAGAGTGATTTAAAACAATTTCCAAAGATTTGAAAAGAATTTTGTGGAATTTG
The DNA here is from genome assembly GCA_032275165.1 of Synergus magnus. Lineage (NCBI taxonomy): Eukaryota > Metazoa > Arthropoda > Insecta > Hymenoptera > Cynipidae > Synergus > Synergus magnus. Next base: position 12,573,341 of record JAUESH010000024.1, read on the forward strand.
GCGAAAATTTAAAACATTTAAAGTTTTCATACAGCCGTTCAAAGATTTTGTAAGTGAATTAAACAAATTTCTACGAATTCAAGAGTTAAAAGCGGTCTTCAAATATTTTCAAGCATTTAAAAAAATCAAATGATTTCAAAGGATTGTAAAACAATTACCAAAGATATAAAGTTATTTTGAAAAAATTTCAAAGATTTCAAAATATTTCAAAGAAATCGAATTTTGGCATTAGAACTTGGTTCCAACACCCGTAAGAAGTTTCAAAAGATTTTTTGGGATTTTTGAAGAAATTTTAAGTCTGTTTTTCGGCTTGAACACTAAAAAATATTGACTTCTAGGTTACATGATTCACGAATCAGGATTATGGAGCGCTAAACATGAGAATTGGTTTTTCTTACCACGTAGATGTTCACTTCATCCATATAATGAGACACTAGATGAAACCATGAGTTGTGATGTGTTGCTGAAAGCCAATGAGAATTTTACGGAAGTCAAAGTAAGTAAAATTTGATTTCTGACAATATAATTAACTTAAATGTTTAATTATTTAATTATTTTTTAATTATGTAATTAAATAATTTATTATTATTTGTGGGCGTCCGCATAAAATTATTATTATAGCATATAATAAGAATTATAACGTTAATTTTATAATGACCGATCATAAGGGCCCTTTTACCAAAAATTTTTTTTTTAAAGGTTCTACTTTTTTATTATGGAGTTCGGTTCAGAATTGTATTCCTGGTAGACTTTTGAATAATTTAAAAAAATATGATTCTTTTAAATAAAAAAATAAAAAACTTATGACCTTTAAAACTTGACATTTGAGAAAAAACGTTTTAAAAATTTATCCTAACAAAAATATTTAAATGAAATAAATAAATTACAAATAGAGAGATCATTTTTAATAATTTTTATTTTGCGAACATTTAAAATTATTAATATTTTAATTTAGTCAACAATAAGATTTTCAGTTTAACTGAAATTATAAGTCTTATAAACAATTAACGTTCTTAAAATTTGAGATAGGTCAACATCAATATTTTCATTTGAACTAAAATTAGACCACTTATGTACAATATTGTTACAAACTGAGTTCAAAGAATAATAAAATTTTCATTTAAACGGAAATTATAAGGAAAAAGTTACTTATTTATGGAAACTTTCACGTTAAATTAAAAATTTGATTGAAACCGAAATTGTTTCAAAACATCAGCTGATGTGTTTCAGAGGCAAAGCAACCCAGAATACACCGCTGAAAAACAGAATGCTGCACTTTTTATGACGACCGACAATAAGGGCCCTTTTCATGCGGACGCCCACATTTTAATTTAAATTAATTTAATTATTCACTAATCTTTTGTAAATTTCAGGTCACAAATATTGGTACGTTATCGCCAACTAGAGGTTTTTCAAGTTTCAAATTTTTACCTGGATCAAACGAGAACATAATCATCGCATTAAAGTCGGAAGAATATCAAGGTCGAATGAGTACCTACATTTTAGCTTTTACAATTGATGGCTATATCCTCATGCCCGAAATGAAAGTGGCAAATGAGAAATTCGAAGGATTTGAATTTATATAAAAATTTAAATTATAGATAATATTTAAATAAAAATGATAAATTCTACTCCTGGTACATCTTTATTTGTAAGTTCATATTAATCCTTCAAGTCAAGTATACACTTATTTTGAGAGTTATAAAGTACACACATGTCTCATTTGCACCCCAGTGAAAAAACCTTTATAAAAACTAAACTATTTGATATTTTGACTTGATTTTTTTTCAAACTTTAGGTACTCAAAATTGGAAAAATACTGTAGTGGGGTGCATGTGATCCGAATGTATCCAGATATTAAAACAGTTAATATCTATTTCTCTCCGTGTTGGATTGAAAAGTACCTTCGGATTAGATCCGAATGAAACTGTTTGGTTCGGATACAAATTCCGGAATGTTTCGGAAAATTTCAGATTGGTTCGGAATGAATTTAAATCCGAAACTTTTACCAGAGTTTCTATTAAAGAATTCTGACTGAACACATCCCTTAGTATCTATTATACATACCAAACTTTACATACACACTATTAAATTTTGCGCATGTGCGACCTTTCATTCCTAAAGCTTTAAATTCTCAGATCGCCCGCTTTGCTAGTCGCGTCAAGATGGACGGAGGTGGAGCGTATGGTGGTGGTAAAGCAGGAGCTCCTTTCGATCCAATTGTATTTATTCAGAGGCCTCAAGTGATTCTTAGAGCATTATGCTTGGTAAGTCAAATTTTAAAATTATCCCTCAATTTCTATTAGAACGCTACATGCACCTCTAAGTAAGTTATCGATTTTAGAGGAGAGAGAATATTGCCCACCCCCACTATGATGGGGTTGTATTATTGATTTTTCCGATATTATACCAATTCTTCTCAAAAATAAATGATATTCTCGTTATTTAAAAATAACAATTACAACTTACTTTATTATACTACTTCAAATAATTTAAGAGCTTAAAAAAAAAGATGTTATTGAAAATCATGGACTTGTCCACAATATAAAACCAATTTTTTTATTTAGAAATAATTTTAACTTGAAAAATGTTATCTTTTGACTTAAGGAAAAAAACTTTTTTACATTTTTGAAACGCCAACCCTTAATTTTACTTATTTTTGTGGAAAAATAGTACTCTACTTTTTACTTTATTTTACAAAAATTTGGTTGAGGTCATTATTGACCTTCTACATAAAAATGTGTTATTTTGTTACAATTACAATTGGAGGAAATTATACATAATAAATGGAAATAAAAGTAGAGATAATAATACATTTTTTCAATAATGTGGATCATTACGATTTTTTTTAAATTTCTATCAAAATTCTGAGGAAATTTCTACGGGAATTTGACTCGAATCACCAGTTTTTGTCTAATATTAAGAAAAAAGTGCCAAAAGAGGAAGGGTGTCATTTTTGCAGATCTACAACTTTTGTATAGTACTTTTTACAGTAGCGTCGTAAACTTAGATGAAAATGAGGGAAAACTGATTTCTTGACCTTTATGCCCTCTGCGCTCAGCTTTAATAGTGACAAGATTTCTTTTTATCTTTCGAAAAGCATTTATCTCCTATTCGAATCAATCAAAACGGGAAAATAAACAAAAATTTAATAAAAAAAATATATATACTAATCAAACCAGTATAAACCAATTGACCCTCTAGATAATGTAAGGGCATAAAAAATTCAGGTGGCCGTTTCGGCTGGCCCCTGTTGTCTTTAAAATCGATTTTGAAAAATAAATTTTTGAAATATATAACTTTGGAACTTCCTACAAAGCCATATATTTCAAAAATTTATTTTTCAAAGTCGATTTTAAAGAAAACAGGGGCCAGCCGGAATGGCCACCTGAATTTTATATGCCCTTACACTATCTAGAGGCTCAATTTTAAGATTAGATTTTTAGGGAAAAAATGGGTAAATTCTTATTTTTTGTAGACCTCTAAATCGTACCAAGTTGATACAATGATGATAATGAATTCAATTGCGTATTAAATATGTGTAATTAAAAATCAAGAATTGTGAAGCGAAAAATTTTTTTTACAATTATTATAACTTAGGGGCATATGAACAAATTTTGTTTCGCCAACTTTACCCTAGCAATAATAAATATTTTTTGCTAAAACTAGACCATTTATTGCTCTTATGGTAAAGTATCACATGCCCTTTAAAAAGTTGAATCAGTTGGGCTGGCACTGATAAGATTCGAGTAGAAAAGAAATAAAGGGAAGAATTATTTGGATAATAAATTTTTTTAATCTTTTCAGCTTTTTGCGATTATTGTCTTCGGTTGCATTAGCAATAAAGGATATATAACAGATACAGACGGGAAAGAAAAGTGTCTGTATAACAACGATACAAACGCTTGTAATTATGGAGTCGGTATTGGTGTTTTGGCCTTCTTAGGAAGTGTTTGCTTTATAGTAGGGGAATATTTGTTCGAACAAATGTCTTCTGTGAAAACACGAAAGCATTACGTGTTATTAGATCTTGGGTGAGTAAAAAGTTTTTTTAACTTTTTGAAAATAAGAGTGTCGGATTCAAGGTTCAGCAATTTTAAATTATTTTACCTAAGTGTAAATATAATTTTCAGTTTTTAATCAAATATACCAAATTCTTAAGATTCTATTGGTTGGATTTGTATTCGCCGCCTGTTCTTTAGAATCAAGGTCAGAGCTGCCAACTAATTTTAAGGAATTTTAAAGAAATCTCAAAAGAATTCTGAAGAGTTTCAAGATTTTCAAGTAATTTATCAAATATTTTGAAGTATTTTAAGATATTTAAAATTTTATTAAAGAATTTGAAAGAATTCTAAACAATTTAAGGATTGTAAAGAGATTTTACAAAATTTTAGGGAAAAACAAGGAATTAAGATTTTTTAATATCCTTTTAGTAACATTATTGAATGATGTTTTTATTCCAGTTTCTCCGGGTTTTGGGCATTTCTATACTTCGTTGGATTTTGTTACCTAACAAATGCATGGAACAAATCAGAAACTCCTGCGGGTGGATATGGAGTGAACAACGTACAAGCGGCGATTGCATTTTCATTTTTCTCCATATTTACTTGGGTAAGATTTAAGACCATGTATTACTTATCCGATCTCTACCTTACCGACATTTTTTTCTCCGCAACGTTAGTTCTAAATTTATTATAAATAAATGAATAATAATTATTTATAAAATTATTGATTCAAAATAAAAGTTTCTCAAAATTAATCTAAATTTAGGATTTAATTCATCAGTTATATTCAGAAAACAAATAACAAAATAATATAAAATGGGGGTTGGCGCGCGTAGCGCCTAGTAGTTAGTTGAAAATTATTTATGTAATCGAAATCGAGTTTTTGATTAAATCTTTCTTCTTTAACTTTTACAGGCCGCCTGTGCTTGGTTTGCATTTCAAAGATTCAAGCAAGGTACGGATGCAGCATTTGCTCCCACATATGAAGCAGATCCTACAGGAGAAACTGGATACACGAGCTATCCCGATGCTGCTGATGTTACGTATCAAGATCCACCATTCGCTCAGCAGCAGCGAGGAATAGGAGATTTCCAAGCTCCAGCATATTAAAGTCATCCAAATTTATTTTAAAACATACACACACATGCATACCCTGGCGAAAGTTTCGGATAGAAATTCTATCCGTATGAATCCGAGCCAATCTGAAGCAAATTTCAAATCGGATTCAGTCCGAACTCGGATTAAAAATTCAGTACAATTCGAAGAAGAAATGAAAAGCCGTATGAAAAATTCGACTTTCGTTTTTACAAACAACTTCCACATTTTCAATTTTCAAAGTCGATTAATCGAGATGAAAAGTCGTCTTTTATCGAATTTAAAAAAAAAAATGTTTTTTAAACAGTTTTTAATTATGAATAGGTAATTTAAACTACATAGAGCATTTATTTTTTTAAGCGCAGAGAGACAGTTAATTATAAATCGTCTACAAAAGTTATTGATTAGTTTGAAGACGTTGAAGTAATTTTTAAGAAAATTTGAAAACTAATTTTTCTTTTAAACCACCTTAACAGAATTAAGACAAAAAAATTTTAGATTTGAAGTAATTTTCAAAACAGCGGCGCAGAGCGGGCGAGCTCGACTTTTCCGTCCTTAATTCGGAGTTGTTGGGTCCAAGTTCTAACGTCAAAATTCAATTTCCTCATTTTAATCACCAAGAATTATAATTATATATTGTTTTCGCTCAGTAGCGCTACTTTGTTTTGAAATAGAAGTATGTCTATAGAACGAAAAAATGTTTAACTGTAATACTTTTTGCTTAAAACGAATAATTCGAAATCTGACCTCAAAATTCTATCTATTCATTTTACAAAAAAAAATGATTAAAAATAGAGATTTTTCGCTCCGTAAACATAATTCTATTTAAAAAATGAGTGCCACGAAAAAAATATCTATTTGTAATATTTGTTTAGTAAAATGAGGAAATGTAATGAATTATTCGAATTAATCCGAGCTAATCCGAAGCAAATTTCCAATCTGATTGAATGCAAACTCGGATTGAAAATTTGGTACAATTCGGAGTGAAGACGGTTGCTTCGAATTCATTTGAATTAAGGTCGTTGGGTCCAAGTTATAATCTCAGGATTTGCGAACCGAGGAGAATCAAGTAAGTCGCTATGTTGGGGACGAAAAAGTTCGAGCCAGTTCGGAGTGTCAGGTCCGAGGCTGATTTGAGTAGGATTTCTATCCGAAACATTCGCTAGTGTAAATACATATAAATACAAACATACAGAGTGCTACACAACCTGTGTATCCTCTAAAATGCCATATTCAATATAAAAATAATGAATTGAAAAGTCCTTTGAGAAAACGTTCGTAGAAGCACAAACTTTTTCTTCTTCTGTAAAGTCGCTTCTGATTGTTCGGCTCCAATGAAAAAGTGACTTGAAAAAACGATTTTTCAGTTTTTTCGTACAGGACTTTTCGATTTCTTCTTTCACGTCGAATATTCAATTCCCCCCTGTTATGGAGATATCACCCTGTTGGGCGAGTCAGTGTACTCAGGTACATTGCCTTATTTCGCAGACAAAAGAAAAAGAAAAACAGAAAAAATGACTCTTTTCCATTCTGCGAATTAAGGGTGTTGGGTCCAAGTTCTAACTTCAAAATTCAATTTCCTCATTTTACTCAATAAATATTATAATTTCATATCTTTTTGTCTGTAGCGATAATTACTTTTTGAATATAAATATGCATACCGAGGGAAAAAATGTACAACTTTAAAATTGCGGATATTAGTCCAGCAGGAAGTAAAAAATCGTGCATTATAATTGGGGGGCTGATAAAAAGGATTGGTTGTCGTTGGTGATTGGAATTTTATCCACCAATCCTGTTGCAAGTCAATTGCACAGTCCATTCTATATATAAAATACTTTTTTTTGTAAAATGAAGAGACTGAATTTTGAGGCTAAATTTCAAATTCCTCGTTTTATGGGAAAAGTATTCAAATAAAAAATTGTTTCGCTCTATAGACACATTTCTATTTCTAGAAGAAGTACATATAAAGGGCAGAAAAGTATCTAATTATAATCTTTGTTGATTAAAATGAGGAAATGGAATTTTGAGGTCAGAACTTAGTTCTAACATCCTTAAGGCCATGTATTACTTATCCGATCCCTACCTTACCGACATTTTATTCTCCGCAACGTTACTTCTAAATTTATTGAGATATCAAATTGAAAATTTCTATAATTAAAGTTATAACATTAAGGTACGTTTATCTGGTCCTAAATATTTACATTTATAAAAAAAAATATATTTTGAAATTTTTTTTTTATTTTAATAAAAATTTAGGACCAGATAAACGTACCTTAGCATAAGTATTTTCTTTAATTTTAGAAATTCTTAACTTGATATCTCAATAAATTTAGAAGTAACGTTGCAGAAAAAAAATGTCGGTAAAGTAGGGATTGGATGAGTAATACATGGCCTTAAGGCACGTGTGCACGATTGTACTTCTAGGACAGTGGCTGTGAGAATGAATTATTCATTTAAAAACGATACAAACATCTTTAAAAGAACGCTAGTGGCTCAAATAGATTCCTATTAGCGGCAATAAACTTGGACAAAAGTTACGTGAAAAAAAATTGTTGACGATTAGAAAAAATCCATTTCAATTTTTGTAGTACATACTGTTAAAAGGGCAAGTTCAGATGTTAATAAGATGAAAATTAACAAATTAAAGTTATATAATGTAATGTAACTTAAGGTTGTTGGATCTCCTCGTTTTATTCAACAAATATTATAATTAGATTTTTTTTGCTCTGTAGGTGAACTCTATTTTTAAATAATAGTATAGGCTATAGACAAAAAACAATGTTTAGATTTAATACTTTTTGCTTAAAACAAGGAATTTATAATTAATCTTAAAACATAAATCTTTTCATTTTATAGAAAAAGTATTAAAATTACAGATTTTTCGCTCTGTACACATAATTTTATTTAAAATATGAGCAGGTGTATAGAGTGAAAAAATATCTAATTATAATATTGATCAAGTGAAATGAGGAAATTGAATTTTTCAATAAGAACTTGGATCCAATACCCTTAATGCAAAAAATTTTAGTAGATTTTTTGCATTTAAAGATACACAGTGAAAACCTTTTACCGGGTCGATGTCTGAACTTATCCTCTTCTACGGTAAATATTGTTTGTAAAATTTTAGCTGTTTATTGTCTGTATATGCGTACGTTTCGTAAGAGCTTCAATTATACAATATTGTATGAGTTACATCGATTCTCTTGTTATAATAATATTGACTTACAAATCAAAAACTCTTAAAATTGCCAATGTCAGTAAAAAGAAAGATTGTGTGCACTCTTGTTTATTTAGGGTGTTGGATCAAAGTTCTAATCTCAAAATTTGGTTTCTTCTATTTACTCAAGACAAACTTCTAGTTCAAAAAAGAGTAGCGCTATAGAGCGAAAAAATATCTAATTATAATATATGTTGAGTAAAATCAGGAAACCGAATTTTAAAATTATAAATTGATTTTAATACCCTTAATATCCCCCTTAGGGGTTATACTGTACTCAGAATTGAAGGTATCGTGGATAGTGACTGTACATTGATATTATTCTCCAGAAACAGTTCATTTTCGAGAACAGTAATTTCGATTTGCTAAAATATTTATAATTAGATATTTTTTATTTAGTCTAACTCATTGTTCCTCTTAAGATTAGTGTTCTAAAGACATCCGAACTAAGATATTATTTTTATTTATTTTTAACAAAAATCGCATAAAAACATTATCCCGCATAGTATGGAGATTTTTATTGACCGATGATGAGAAACCAAAGAAAAATTGAAACTCTAGTCGCAAAATTGTTTCGATTGGAAAATCCTCTCGAAAGGATTTATCAACTTGTCTCTTTTAAAGAGTCAGTGCATAAATAGTTACTTATTTAATAAAACACAACTGATGTGACTACAATGGTGATTTTAGAAAAATTGAAACTGTAGTTACAAAAATGATTTGTTAAATCATCTGAGAAAATTTTTTTAATTTGTCTATTTTAAGAAGGCAGTACGTAAGTAGTTACTTGTTTCCCAAGAGACAATCTGTGTCTACGGTGATCAAAAAATATAAAAAAAATTCAAACTGCAGTTGTAAACATTATTCTATTGATAAATCTCCCTGGAGGATTTATTAATATTCCTCCTTTTAAGGGAATTGGACCCAAGTGTCGACCTCAAAATCCTATCTCTTCATTTTACTCCACAGACATTGCAACTAGATATATTTTCGCTCCTTATATATACTCTTCTTGAAAATAAAAGTGTGGCTACAAAGCGAAAAAATATTTAGTTTTAATACTTTTTGAATAAAATGAAGAAATCGAAATATAATCTCAAAATTCCGTTATTTCATTTTACAAAAATAAAGTATAATAACTAGGAATTTTTTCCCCTGTACGCATACTTATATTTGGAAAATGAGTATTTCTACTGAGGGAAAATATTTCTAATTAAAATATGTGTTATGTAAATTGAAGAAATCGAATTTTCAGATTAGAATTTGGATCCAATACCCTTAAAATAGTTACTTATATCCTAACCCATGAGGCACAACTTAAATAGGCAAAATAGAAATTAAGGCTCTGTTACTTAAGGGTGTTGGGTACAAGTTCTAGCCGTAAAATTCGATTTCTTTATTTTACTTAACAAATATTACAATTGGGCATTTTTTCGCTCTATACGCACAATTATAATTGGAAAATCAGAATTGTTACAGAAGGAAAAATATCTAGTTACAATTATTGTTAAGTAAAATGAAGAAATCGAATTTTGAGATTAGAAGTTGAATCCAACGCCTTTAAAGAGTATATCCAGCGTCATGTAATTCTGATCTACTTTTGTAAAATGCAAATTTCGCGGGAACAAAAGAGATTTTATTGATGTTTACATGTGTTAAGTTAAATACTTCTATAATGGAGTCGCAACTTTTGAGATATATTTTAAAGTGGGGACTACAAAAATATGTATTAAATTTAACGTCCTTCGCAAAAACAAGTTTTAAAATTAGTCACTTGCATGTGCAGAACAGCGGGACAAGTGTATTTTTCAGTTATTCTAGCTTATATAATAAATTCTAAAAGTACAATAAAGTATATTTTGCTCATAACATTATTAGATCATACATACATATATGGGTAATGAAAAATAACTTTCTTTAAAATTATATAATTCTACACATCTTTTCCGCAGAATATATTAAAATTTCATTTTTAGAATTTGTTTTTTTCATCTCAAATTTTAAACCTTGAGAAAATTAGTTCCTTTCAAAGATAGAGAATGAAATAGAAAATCGAGTTAAAATTAAATGAAAAATTTATTTTTTATTGGCATCATTTTTATTTTTCAAATTAACGTTTCACGTTGATTCAAATGTTCTTTGTAAGTGAATTGTAAGTCACATAAGTTTTCAAATAAAAATAGGCCCACTTCGGGTTTCTTTCGGAACATACATGTATGTAAGGATAGTACCGGTAAACAAAGCTCAAATCAAAACATCCTTTTGCAAAAAAAAATCAAATCGACCATCTTTACCCTCACCCATAAAAAAGGAAAAATTTTTTTTTTCTTTTTCGACTTCATTGGTTTTAATAGTTCAAAATTTTTAATGAATTTTAAAGGAGTTTGTGGAATTTTAAGATATCAAAAGATTTTTTAAATTATTTTTTGATGGACATGAAAAGTTAAAAAAAAAAAATTTTTTAAGGTTTTCCTGAAATTTAAGAGATTTAAAAATATTTTCAGGAATTTTAAAAGGATTCGTGTAATTTTTTCGGGGATTTTAACAGATTTTAGGGAATTTTAAGAGAATTTGTGGAATTTTAAGATATCAAACAATTGTTCAATGAATTTTGAAAGATTTCAAATTTTTTTAAAAGAATTTCAAAGGATTTCGTGTGATTTTTTAAAGCATTCCAAAAGTTTTTCGGGAATTTTAAAAATTGTCGTGTTATTTAATGGATTTCAAGAGATTTTTGAGAATTTGAAGGGAGTTTGTGGAATTTTAATATATCGAAAACATTTTTTAATGAATTTTGAAGAATGTTAAGTTTTTTTAAAAGAAATTTTAAAGGTTGTCGTGGAATTTAAGGGAGTGCAAGGGATTTTCAGGAATTTTAAAGGGATTCGTGTAAATTTTTCAGGGATTTCAAAAGATTTTTAAAATGAATTTTGAGTGTTCTGAAAAGTTTTTTTAAAAAGAAATTTGATAGATTTTCGTGGAGTTTAAGGAATTTAAAGAGATTTTAATTATTTTAAAAAGATTTTTAGGAATTCTAAGATAACAAGTAATTTTTAAAAGGATTTTAAGAAATTTTATGGATTTTTATGTGGTTCCAAAAGTTTTTTTCCGGAATTCTAAAGGTTGTTTTATTCATCAGATTTCAAGAATGATCAACTCTTTGGTAGTACCTATAATCATTAATCAATGTTATTTGCAATTTCATTAATATATTTATAACATTGTTTGACGTCTGGATTAGAAATATTAGTAAAAATTATACTTGAAAAAATCTCGAGGTACCTGGAAAAAACCTGGAATTATCAGGAAAGTTTTCTTTAGGATTTGAGTAAGCACCCTGAATTAGGTTCTTAATTAACAGTGAGTAATTAAATCAAAAGATTTATTAAGAATATGCGTCTGTAAAGTCCTATAGAAGAGCATAATTTATAAATAATTTAAAAGTGTTGAAATACCTGTTACACATCTCTTGCAGATTAACACTTTAATAACTTTGATAGATTCTGACTATTTCATAACTAGAAGTATTATTTCACACCTTCCACCTATTTCGTTGATACTCTAGTTCGTTTGTTCCAAGCGAAGTTAGTTCCATATGTACGAGGCTTGGGTTTATCTTCCTCTGGGTGTTGCACATAACATTCCCAACCCATTTTTTTACAGTGCTGTATTGCCTCTTCTTTTGAAGTAAAATCGACTTTAACATTCGACATTGGATCACCACTGAAAATAAATGATATACAGATTAAATTATATTGTATCAACTAACATAGCAGGTTAAATAAAAACTTGTAAAAAGAGAAGTTATTTATAAAAGGGAAAAAATAAAAAAATTCTGGACTAAAGAAAAGTTTGTAAAAACATATATGTATAGTAATCCTAGAGATCAGAGTGGTTTTTTACTTTAATTTTAGGTGAAGAGGGGGACTTTTTTTTTAAATAAAAGGAGAATTTTTTTTAACAGAATAATTTGGCACACTTATTCCACCATATAAAACCTTCATTCTATCACAAGGGTTTAACAAAATATTTAATTTTACAAGTTTTATGTACTTTTGTAATTTTAGTAAAATTGATTTTTCGACTATAAGTTCTCAAATAATCAAAATTCAAAGCTGATGTAGAAAGAAGAAAGATTCCTTGTGTCGAGACGAATCGATTGACCCATAAGATTAATGCATTTCATTGAAAAATAAGAAAGTTATAGTTAATTGTAATTTTCAGAACTTAATTTTTAAACTTTAACTTTTAAAATAATCAAAATTCAAAGCTGATGGAAGGAAAATAAAGGATCCTTGCATTGAGACGAATCGATTGACCTATATGATTAAAGCATTTAATTTTAAAAAAAAATGATAATTTTGAAAATAATAATTTTGAAAAATTAATTTTTCAACTATAGCTTTTTAAATTATCATAAATTTTAGCTGATGTAAGGAGAAGAAAGATTCTTTGTATTGAGACAAATCAATTGATCTATAATATTCACAACTAGTTTAAGAGATAATAATTCTTGAAAATTTCAAAAGACACTTGGCGAAAAGAGGGAAAAGGGGGAGGGAAATACTCGATTTTAGATGGTTTACAGGAGTTTTTGAAATTTAAGGGAAAAAGGGAGAAAAAAAGGTCGTAGGGAACACCAATTGTAATCCTTGTAATTCGCAAAATTGAACTCACGTAGATGTCCATCCAATTAAAGGATTTTCCCATCGTTCACGAGTATCGAACTCTATTTGCCAAATATGCGTATTATTCGTGCCTGACTGCATTGCATTTTTCGCTGGCATGTAAATACGCACTCGTCTAGTTTTAATATGCTCTTCAGGGACTCCAGAAACAATACCAACTGCTTCACCTTCAGGTACAGTTATAGAACCATGGAGGGCTTCCTCATGCTTCAAATCAGCTTGATTTCCTAAGATTTTTTTAGGGTCTTCTAATTTCGGCTCCTTTAATTTTGCTTTTTCTTCGGCATTCATATAGCGTTGTAATTGACTTGTAGATAATTTTTGGTATAATCTGTTAACAAAATAAGTTCAAACATATTAAATTTAAAAAACCGGAGCTGCAGTACTTTAACTTTCACCTGATGTACATTTCTTGCTATAACAATGCCGAAAAATATAAAAATCGAGTTAAAAAAACAAGGTAAATATTAAAATGATGGACACTTCATGAATTTTTTTTTTTTCATTTTTCAGTTTGGAATTGTCCGGTTTCATATGAAATTGACCAATAGAATCAAAACACAAGAGAAATACTTGCCCTATTTGACCGATATTTTTAACACCATTTGCATAATGTGATAACTTTAGTAATGCGTGCGATGCCATTTTGAAATCTTTAATAATAAAGCGACTGTTGATGTCACTAAATATTATATGGGCTTCTTTTTTTAGATATTTCACGTATTTCACTACAATTCCTTTTCACTTTTGTTGCTGTTTCTTTTCAAATACGTAAGCAAGAGTATTTAACAGCACGGAGTAGTACAAGGAGACATCAAAGCATGGTTGAAGAATATATGAATGGTCAATGGAGCACAAGGAGTCTCAGCTTTGGCGAGGGGGACAGGGATGGGTAAGTAAAATACCTTAGGTAAATTACATGGTTTTTTACAGTAATTTACTAGGTATTTTACGTCGAAACACCAAATTCATATGGAGTGGGGGGTTTTCTACGTAAATACGTAATTTACATAAGTAGGAAACCATGTATAATACTTAAAAAACCTCGAGTGACGCGTCACTGCACAACCCTGATTCAAAGTCATTGGAATTTCGCATGTTTTTCCGACTAGTAAAACGTAAAATAGTTTTGTTTATTTTTAATTTAACGAAAATTTACGTGTTTCGTTGAGTTTTCTCAAGTTTCTGGTGTATCATGTAACGGAAGACAACTCTAAATTATGATTAGAGTTTAAAGTTAGGAGTTAGGATTTACGTTGTTTTTGAGTTTGAGATGAACTGATGGATTCGGTCCTAAAATTTCATAAAGTTCGAATCAAGGAGATAATTTGAGAGAAAACGTACGTATGTTTCTAAGAAAAATGTCTTATTATTGCTTGCCAGGTGATTAGATTAAAAATATTAATAAATTTTTTATATTTATGGATGGGAGCTGGAAATGATGAAAATACTATTTTCTGTTGACGGGAAAAGGCAAAAAATTGATAATGAAATAGAAAACTGAATATTATTCCATTTTACAAATTCTGTATTTCTTTATAACTTTTTTTTTATCGAAATTTATTAAATTAAAATAACTTTACGATTTATATTCAACCATTTTTGTAAAATTTAACAAAACAGCCAACACTTGTAATATTGCAAAACTTTTAATTCCAAATATTCCAAAATTGAAATTTTATAAGAATTATATTTTCTATGTATTTTTGTAATAGTTTTCGATAAAAATTTTAATTCTAATTATAAAGCTTCTAATTCGTAATTGTACATTAATACAATTTAATTTCAAATATAGAAAAAAAAGTTGTATGATCGAGAAAAAAATGGTTAAACTTGAATTTTTTTTAGATTTGAGTGGCCACTCTAAGGAGTTTTTTTTTTTTTTTCAAAAAAGTAACTCAAGTTTCTAAACCACTAAGATTTCGAATTCACTTCGGTTTCCAAAAGACAGTCTCTAACTAGCAATCTCGCTTGCACAATTCCAGTTTTTAATCTTTCAATAGAAGTTCTACTTCCAGCATAAGTCAAACGAACATCTTTTCCAATTTCTTCAATTAAATTAAGCAACTGTGAATATTTACTCTCTCCAGAAACAGAAGTCATCATCACCTCTTCAGAATCATTTTGATGGTGATAATCAGTATCATTTGAAAAGTTCTCCGCGACTGAAGACTTATTATGATGATTCGTGACTCGAAACAAAATATTTCTTTTTCTAAGCTCTGATATCAGAGCTATCTCTGCTAATCTGGCCGCTTCAAGAGCTTTCATTTCCTCGAGTGCCTTTTTCCTTCTTGCTCGAAATCTCGCCATTCTTTGAGCATCGTGAAATCTGCGAATTATCGCCTCTTCTTCAGTTTCATGAGGTCTCGACAAAGGTCTTCGAATCAACTTCCTCTCTTCCGACGATTCCAATTTACTCTTTGATTTTGAGGAATTGATTCTCCACTTTTTAATGGTGCGTTTCTTCTCCCCATTGGACATCCTTGTAAATTCCTTTTTAGAGACCTACGAATTTTTATGACTTATGTCCTCTTAAAATTATTCTTCACTTCATCCATTCTTGAAGTTTCCAAAGTGTCCGCTGGAAGAAACTTTGACTCGCAAGTAGATTCTCTCGATACGGAAAATGTCGATAATATGTGAGACTTGGCGGGGAGTAAAGTCGAGTTACCGGTCTTGAAACTACATACCTCTCTTTGAAATCTCACAAATTTAATACATATTTTCAAAATGCAGAAGATTTTGTCGCAATTCTTGGGGAGAGATTGTAAGACTTTTAATCGCACTTTTTGCACTGGCTTGGTTTCATATTGTTTTTAAAGTCGAGTCTTATTTTATTAAAGATTAAAAAGAGACAACGACTTCTTCCGTGTACACGTACCAATGGCTCAAGGTGATTCAGTCCGAAAATAGCAATGCGCAATTAATCGGTAACGATGCAATATTTCTCACCAATTCCCTCCTCCTTTCGTATAGTCATATAGAATATGTAATTATGTATACACAATAAACACATACAGCTATATACTTTGCATATCTATTAAGGTGACAATTCAAACTGAAAATAACTTGCAAATGCCCGGCTCCTTAAATTTATACATTTCAACAAAAAATTCAGCCTGGATTTTTTTTGTTTTATGTATAGGTGATTTTTTTTTTTTTTTTCAAATTCAATTTGACTCTCCTACAAATTATTTCTTTTGGTGAAAAAATTTTTAGAGGTCTCTAAAGCCCACTTTAGGGCAAAAATGATCATTTTCAATTACATTGACATTATTGATTGATGATTTCATGGGTTATTTTTTGTTATATTCAAAAAAAAATTTTTAATGGCCATTTTTTGCCAAATGACCTTGAATGTTTTTCAAATTGTATGAAAAACATTTATCAAACTACTCGACTACTTTTTTGTAAAAATAAATGACTTGACGGCGTATTTCAATAAAAAAATAGAAAAAATGAAATTCAATAAACATTTTCTCAAGGAAATTACGTTGAGCGACCTTTGAATGTTATTTTACAAATCTGGAAAAAATCTGAGTTCAATATTAAATTGTAAAGAACACAATTCATACGTTCTAGAAGTAAATAATCAATAAATAACGTCAATTTCATTGAAAATGATCATTTTTGACCTAAAATAGTCTGAGAGATCTCCAAATATATTTTTTTAATTCTCAAAAAAAAAATCAGAGGTTTTACTCATTTACTCACGCATTGGACATCACTGGTATGTAGGTATATAGTTTTCTTGGATTTGCGCAAATCATTTAATGTTATATAGCCTACAAAACTTAAAATATTAAAAAGAGAAAAAATGCAAAATACTAACGTGTTTTTAAAGATATTAATTATTTTCAAGAGATATTAAACTTTCTCTTCTGATTTCAGATTTTTGTAGACCACCAAACTAGGAATTTTCGTAGCGATGGAAGCAACGAGCTTTACAACATACGAATACTACTTTTTATTATTCTTAGTCGTATATCCTGTCTACTTATTTTTTAAATTATGGTCTTGGCTCGGTTGGCAGCTTTTCATAAATAATTAAATTCACTCTTTGTTAAAACAGGTATAATACTTTTATTGGTTGTCCTGCAATTATTTTAAAGAATCTTATTTTGTATATATAAACTTATTTTTCGTAAAAACTTACTATAATAGAAATAATATGTACAGATCATAAACACTCATTTCAGTATGAAATAAGACATCTGTAATATAGATAATTGTATAAAAATAATGGAAGACTGAAAACTTCCTTGTCGTGTTTGATTTAAATATAGAAATTTGGTACTTTTTTAAGAAGACTCTTTGTCAGTTATCAAGAGCTCGGTCAATCCCATTTTCCCTAAATGTCTCCATATTCTGTACCTGGCCACATCCTTTCGAGTTATCATACCCACAACCTGAAAGTTTCAAACATTTATAATTTTATTTGAAAGCAAGGGGTTAACCACTGGCCATTTTAGCATAGATCGAAATTCAACAAATTACACTATAGTCTCGATTTAGTCTTTCATTCGGTATGACCTGCAATGATTTTGACGCGCTACCAAAAATCTCCACAACGTAAATTGTCAAGTCTGTATGAACCATTTCTGTTTGATTTTTGTCCCAAGTAGGCCGGGTAAAAAATATTTTAAAACTTTTTTCAATTTTATCTTTCTAATATGATAATTGAAACTTCAAGCCAAATTTTGAAATATCCACTTATGTAAAAAGAAAAAACTCCAAGTTTCTGCTCAAAAATAGGGTACTGCGTACTTTGTTAAGGTACTGCTCGCTTTGTGGCTGCAGTACTACTTAATTCCGCCGAGCTCGCAGCGCCTTTCTCTCGAGACTCCAGTGTAGTAAATAAAAAATTTAATTACCTCGTTTGTATCGCTTAAAACAGGTAAATGTCGAAGACCCAATGCCCTAAAAAGTCTAAAAGCGCGTGGCAGCGTTGCAGACTGAAAAGTAAAAATTACAAATATTAGGTGTCTATTATTTAATAAGAAATCAAATCAAATTTGAAAAATGAATGGTAATAATAAAATTACAATTTCATTAATTGAAAAAATGTTCTTGTCTATTTCAATAAATAAACTTCAAACGTAATAACGGAACAAGGTGTTTTCCTTTTTATCGACAATAAATAATAAAATTAGATACTTACGTGTTGTAAAGTGTAGGGAGAGGGATTCATGTAAGGCCTCAAGTCTACCATATTAGTCTTTTCGTCGTCAGTGATGTGAACTTCTTCAATGGTTGGATACCGGGGATAAGCATTGCGGAATGTCGTAATATCTACACTATCCTCCCAGGAATTCTCCCAGGACTGAATGAAAATTTTATTTTGCAAAATAACTATCAACTGCGATCTCAAAATCAGCCCACGAAAACGGCTATAGCAGCTGATTTCGTCCTAAAATGCAAAAAAAAATTTCAAAATTGTTTCAAACTATACTAAAGGACGCGCCCACTAATCAATCATCTAAAATCATTTTAAATCACTTGCAATCACTGCAGTCACCTGTGATCACTGAAATCTCAGTGCAATCGCAAGTTGTAGTCGTGTTAAGTTAGTTACATCATGATCAGTCACCTGCGATCATTGCACTCACCGTGGCTGAGTAATTGTAATTTCCAAGTGATTAAATGTGATTACAGGTGACTGTAGAGTGGTTGCAATGATTGTCTGTTATTTTATTTTTAAGACCTGGTCTCCGGTTGGCGGATCCACGACAGGAAATCCGTTAAAGGTAACACATTTTAAAACTTCGACGATGTGGCCTACGTTTTCTACTGTTTTGAAAGAGACTACTGGGTGGCTCATTATTTCATTGGCGTAAATATTGTTTGATAGTGGAGGCGCTTCCCAGGCGAGAAAAGGGACTCCCGCCATTTGCGTGTGGATTTCATAAATTCCCTGTAAAAAATGGGAGAACGTACTATTTTAATCTTTTATTTAGAGAGAGAGAAAGGGTTGACATTTTTTTAAAGATTAAATTAGTTGTATCTGGACAAATATTTACCTCGTTGAAGAAGTCAGCGACCCATTTTGCCATTATTAGAACAACAATAATTGGTAAACCGAAAGATATTCCCTGAGTGGCTTCTATTAAGATTGCTGTCAAACTGATAGTCATTCGAACAACTCCTCCTAGTTGTGCAGCGGCACCGAGCAATGCATATTTTCCAGGATCCAAATTCTGAAAAAGAATAATTAATAAGAATATAAATCATAATTTGAAATGATTTAATTTTTTTTAACGTTTTCAATTATAAATTTACTCACACATGTTGGAAAAATATGTGTTAGTCCAGAACCCATCAATCTACCCCAGCCAGCACCAATTAAAAGTGATGGAATAAATAAACCACTCGACATCGAAAGACCAAAAGTGAAAGCAGCCAAGAAAAAGTAAAGTATAACGAATAGAATCAGCGTTACATCGTTATGGGAACCTAAAAAATTTGACTATGAAATCTCAATTCTTAAACAGCGACGGTGATATTTTTTTACAATATAAAGAGATAAGTCTACCTGCAAGGAATATTTCTTATGTGCCCTCCTCAGATTTTTTTTCTCCTTTAAATGTGTGATAGATATCAACCCCTAATAAAAATCTAGTTTAAATTTGAAAATATTTTATGTTTAATAAAGAATTAATTTACTCTTATTAAAAAATACAATAAAACAAGTTTTGTAGCCACATGATATGAATACACTCTTTTCAGGGGTAAACAACCCTTAAATGAATAAACTGTTAAATTATTGTATGTATTGAACTACAAGTTTCGCATGTATAAATTGCTAATTAAATAATGTAAATTACTACCTAAAACTTATTAAAAAATTCTTTAATTCTATTATAGAAGAATTAAAGAAGTTATAAAAGTAAAGCTATTTTTGTGATTGTTACATTCGCTTTTGAACATTATCTACTAATTCTCCCTAAACTGTTAGCAATTTTCTGATCGAGAAGTAGATGTTAAAGTAAAATAATTTAACTCCCCAATGCTGTAGTTAATTTAACAGTTCATTCATTTAAGGGTTGTTTATCCTTTAATAAGAGTAGATATTAAAAGGAAAAAAAAAACAACGGAGGCGACTACATAAAAAACATACCTTGTAAATGTAAATAAATTTAAAAAAAAAACTATATTTACCTGGAGGATCGTGGAAAAGGGATCTAACCGTGCTCTCAGGAGTTTGGAACCATAAGGCCGCAGCTGCATTGTACTGGCCATCCTTACAAAACAATTTAATTGGATATTTTGTGGGATCCTTGCCAAGTGTTTGACAATCATTAATAAAATATATCATTAGAAAACCCATAGTTGTGCTAATTGCGGCCACTGCTAGAGCTTCAATAACTTTTAACCATTTTGGTTTTATGTATTTCATTCTAAAGCATGATATTTTGTAATTTACGTAATTCCAAAGTGCTCCCAGAATACCTCCAATCGTTCCCATTAACATGAAAAGTGGAATTTCGTAGACTTGATAATGTATAGTTTCGAATTTTCCTAAATTTAGCAGTCCTGGATAGGAAAGATCACCAGGATGTCCGTGATAAGCACTCAGAACGATATTCAGAGTAAAAGTAGTTATCATACTCGCAAAAAATGTCCTCCATGTTAAACTTTGATTAAAAAAGCTAGTGCCTTCCTCGATACTAAAGAGAACTCCACCTACATTTTTGTTAAGTTAGATTAACTTTCAGACTTAGGATCTCTATTTTAAATTTTCGAAGTATGAATCTGAAGTATGAAACTGAGAGAGCACAAACCGATTGGTGCACCAAAGGCAGCAGCAACTCCACAAGCTGCACCCCCAGAAACAAAATCTCTTTTTTCATGATCCTCCCTAAAATACTGGAAGAATCCCAAGTCCTTTTTGAAAGTCGTGCTTTTTCCTTGAGATATTCCAGCTGCAACGACTGCTCCAGAGTGAATCATTGGTCCTTCCTGAGAAAAATAATTTTGTTGAGTAATTGAAAAAAAAAAAAAAAACAGCATTTGAAGGGTGGCATGTCAAAAGGGATTAACCCACATTTTTCCGAAAATCTCTTGTAATTCCTCGGAACTGGTTGATTTTTTTAGTCTATTTTTTGGCCTTTTTTCAGCACTAAAATATCCCCAAAGTGGACTTTTTTTTTAAATTGAAAATTAAATTTTACAGAACGTTTTTTATCTCTCCTTAAAAATTTGATAAATGACATGCCACCCCCATTTATAAATCCAATTTAATTTTAGAAGCACCTTTCCACCGGCTAAGCCTCCAACAACTGTTGATATGACTCCTATAATTTTCACAGCTAAAGTTTTGATCCTCACAACTCGCGGAACTTTGATTCCGTTTAAATAACATTTTACTTGTGGAATGCCACTTCCGGCTGCCACAGGTTCTATATAGGCCACTAATAATGCTCCTATTAGGACCACAACTATATTTATAACTAACCATAATAAATATGGCACTATTAGACAATTTTCTAGCGCACACTTCTCTACATCTATGATAGCGAATTTAAGGAAGAATAGTTAAAATTTTGTGGTTGTCACAGGTCGTCAAATATTCGCCTTTTCTTAAAATTCTTTAAAATCATTTAAAATGTCTTGAAAACTCTTATGAGATCGTTAAGATGAGATCACTTAAAATGTTGTGAAATCTTTCAATTTCTACGACATTTTTTTAAATCCCTTAAACTCTTATTAATTCTTCAAAAATCCCTTGAAATTCTTTAAAATCGTTTTAAATTCTTTGAATTTGTCTTGATATCGAATTATTTTGAATTCTTTTCTTTTTTCTTCTTCTTTTCAATTCACCTTTAATTATTTTAAATTAGTTTGATTTTCTCTTGAATTCTTAATTTAAATTCTATTAACATGAATTAGAGGTGAAGGTTGTTTTTTTTTTTTTTGCTTTTAGCCAAATTTTTCTAGAATCTCTGATCTGTTGATTTAAGTTTGTTTCAATTTTTTGTTACCTATTTTTATAAAAAAGATCCTCTTTTCTCCTTTTTGAATGGAAATAAAGATTGTGATGACTGGAATAGGATCTTTGTTCAAATGGAAACAAATTTCCAAAAAATTCTATTGGTGAAGCTTAATTTGAATATTTTTATCAGCTGATATAATCGTAAAAGGATACATGTTTGTAATAAGTGATATTTTACGCCTGAGAGTTCTTCTATCGAAATATCAACAAAGCAGGCGATCAGGGCTGTAAAAATTCCTATGAAGAGGAAAATAAACCATCTTGCTAATTTCTTTTTAATTATGAACTTAAACCCCTTATTTCTTTCTTCGTCTAAGAGCAGATTATTTTCACAAGGATCGTAGTCGAGACTCTAAAATATTAAAGCAGAATGATCTTTATTATTTGCTGAAAATAAACAATAATTTTTAGAATAGATGAGAAAATACCTCATATTTGGTGGAAAGGAAATTTGTTCCTCCTGGAAGTATTTCTCCAGTGTTGAGTCTTCTAATCTGACGATTAGAAAGACTTTCCATAATACTGTTAAAGCCATAGCCAACATTTCCTGCTCTTACATTCTGAGAAAGGGAAATATTTAAAAATCAGTGACTCAAACCTTATCGCTTATTCTTATTCTATTTTTAAATTAAGTAGCTAACATGATTTGCGTAATTTATCAGTGCGGGAAGTCCGGATTCTAATTCTAATCAAGGGACGACTGAAAAATTCCGAAAAAAAATTCTAAATGGAAATTTTCGACCTATTTTTCACCACAAATTTTATATTTCAGATTAAAATATTTTAGAAAAATCAAAACTGGTTTTAAAAGATTGTTAAACATTTATAAAAATATAAAAATAAAGTAAAAAAAAATTAGATTCAAAAGAACTAACTTCAAGCTTTAATTGTTTCGTTTTACTCATTCTACTTCACAAATATTAGAACTAGGTATTTTTTGCTTCATATCAATACTTCTTTTTGATATCAAAGTGGAGCGTCTTTTTGCAGAGAAATCAAAATCCCGAATGTGAAAAAATACCGACAAATTAACTCCCGAAAATTCAAATTCCCGAAAAATGCACAATCACGAATAAAAAGAATATTACCGAAAATGTCTATTAACGAAATTTAGATATACAAATATATATACTTCAAGATTTTTCAAAATTTTTGACAAAAATTCTGGATAAATTTTGAACTCAAGTTTTGAACAAAAATTTTAAATATTTAAAAAATTTAAATATTACATATTAAAAATAAATATATGATGTCCCCTTATGGCTACACAGCTTAAAAATTTATAATTTCAATACTTTTTATGTAAAACGAGGAGTTCGATTGTTCAGATTATAACTCTTTGTTTTACACAATAAGGATTAAAATTATGTAGTAACTATTCTGCTCCATATCCACAGATCTATTTCAAAACATTCAAAAACATTAAAATAAAAATTTGTATTGTTTGAAAAGTCCTTAATTTAATTCCAAAAATTGAGAAGTTGATAAAACAGTTGAGAATTACTTTTGTTTTGGTTACAAATATAAATATAAAATTTGTGAAGTTAGGTGTAGACGAGAAGTTATAGAAGTTACAAAGAAAATGGAATATTGAAGTGACAATAATTCTTACTCGAAATCTGACATTGACACTATTTTGTGAATATGATAAGAAATTATTTCGAGGAGCACTTCTAGGCTTGACAAGTCTTTCTCTGTCATCTCGACTGTCATTGAGACTGGTGTCACTGACAACGTCAGCATTAATTAGAATAGGAGAAACTGTTGGTGGAGTCGTCATTGCACTAAATAAATCACTATTTTATTCTGAATTATAATCACATTTTAGAACAGACATTTGCTGATTTAACACTGATTGAATTTAGATTATTGATTTTTGAAATTACTCATGTTGTGATAATTTTATTTAAAAAACCCTCGTTGTGCGATTGTTGTCAAGTGACTTTTGACATTCAGAATGATTCATCTAGGTTTGGTACAGTAATATTCAACAATGCTTTCCTCTGTTTTGCCTTGTAAACATGTCGACTCAACCCTGGTTTCCATAAGATTCTAATGGGAACCAGGGTTGGGTAGTTTAATTTAAAAAGCAAAACAGAAAGGCATCGTTAAACATCTGCCCTCCAAATGAAAATAACCGTAACTGCAGTTCGGATAAGTCACCTGTCACTTTTTCGTATCTAAAATAAAATTCATAAAAGCTCTTCTTTCTAG
>JAUESH010000024.1:12606444-12620201 GCA_032275165.1 Synergus magnus
TTGCTATTCGCGCGCAGTTTAAAATTGTTTAGCATTTTAAATTGCGCGCGAATAGCAACCAATCACATGCCGAGCGCGACGCATGCGCAGTTGAGTAAGGGGCACGAACTGGGAACACTGGTACAGAGCGAAAAATTTCCTAGTTTCAATACTGCCTTTTGAGTTTAGATTTCGAATTCTTTATTTTAAACTAAAAGTAAGTATTAAAAGTAACTATTTTTTCGCTCTATAAATAAACTTCTATTTCATAAAGAGCACGCCTTCAGAGCGAAAAGATACCTAATTCTTTTATTTGATGAGAAAAATGAGGAGTTTGAATTTGAAACCCATATAAGTGAAACATTTTCTAGAAACTCTGGTTTTTTAAATTTCTAATTTCCAAAAATAGAGTAAAAAGCGTGTGTAGAGATTCCAATCTTGCATTTTCGTAAACTGGAATGTCCATGAGATTACAAACTAAATCTACAAGATGGGGAATATCACAGTCCAATTTTGAAATGTCGATATGGGCATCATTGAGTCTTTCCTCGACTTCTGGTGGCCATTGCTGAAGAAGAGTATCTATATCAGGAAAATGTTTTGTTAGTTGAATTGTTAGGGGATGTTTTCTGCTATGCAACTGGCTCATATCTTCTATCCATTTATTAATCGCCTTTCCATTTTTTTC
The DNA here is from genome assembly GCA_032275165.1 of Synergus magnus. Classification (NCBI taxonomy): domain Eukaryota; kingdom Metazoa; phylum Arthropoda; class Insecta; order Hymenoptera; family Cynipidae; genus Synergus; species Synergus magnus. Next base: position 12,607,112 of record JAUESH010000024.1, read on the forward strand.
TGCATCTTCCACTCTTTTTACTACCGAATGTCTTACTGCACTAGCGCTTTTGCTCTGACTTCGTAATTGTAAATGCAACACTGCTGGATCTGATTGATTCGTGCACGGTTCATCCAAAACTGCCAATCCTACTTTATCTGATTCCCCATCAGGTCTCGGAATTTTTATGAAAGCGTCTATGTCCCCAACGGCAGGTATGTAATCTGGGATGAATGGTATTAATTTGTAATTAAGCTCGATTTTTTGTGGAGTGTACCTGGAAAAAATTTAAAAATCTATAGAAATATTTTTCTTTGCCATTTAATAAAGAAATGGTTATATGGATCTGGTCGGCCGTGAAAACTATTATTCAAACCTTATTATGTTTTGGAAAAGCTCCTTGACTTCAATGGAAACTTGTAAATCCTCAAATTTTTTTGGATTGTAAAGCTCAATCGTTTTCATTGTTTCTTGAATATCATCTTCATCTGTTTCTTCGCTGTCCGAAAGATCGCTTCCAACATTCATTGGTTTTGAGAAACTTTGTTCCTGATCGGAAAGTCTGATAAAAAAATTCGTTACGTTCTATACTGTTATTTAAATTAAGGGCGTTGGACCCAAGTTCCAACTTTAAAATTCAATTTCTTCATTTTACTTGATAAATATTATAATTAGATATTTTTTCACTCTGTATAGCTACTCATTTTTTAAATAGAAAAGGGTACAGAGCGAAAAAGTCTGTCATTTTAATACTTTTTGAGTAAAATGAACAGATTTAAGGCCATATGTATCAGTTTCCCGCTCCCTATCTTAGCGGGATGCATTTTCTTTCATTTAAAAAATGTTTAACTCGATATCTCAATAAATGTAGAAATGCAGGGGAAAAAATTCCGATAAGGTAGGTATCGGATAACTTGTAAATGGCCTTAACTTTGGGGTTAATTTTGAATTCCTCATTTTATGCAAAAACTATTAAAAGTAAAAAAATGTTTCGCTCTGTAGGCACATTTCTATTATAAAACAGTAAAGATCTACAGAGCGAAAAGATATCTAATTCTAATAATTGTTGAGTGAAATGAGGAATTTAATTTTGAGATTAGAATTTGAATCCAACACACTTAAAATATATTAAAATATTGATTACAAAATACCTTCTACTGAAATTGAGTTTCCCTCGAGGTGAATTTACATCAAGAATTGAATTGTCATTGGAAAGAGTTCTCGAATTTCTTCTTTTAGCCGAAGGTCTTCGAAGGACAGGACTTTTGATTTCTTCCGCATTTCGTACTACAATACTTTCATCAAATTTTGTAAATGCCGAAATATTTTGTGTATCTTCTTCTTCACTACTGTCTCTAATATCTTTGATATTCATAGTTGTTAATAACAGTTAAATCGATTAATTCTGATGCTTTTTAATAAAAAAAAAAACCTACTAAATATGTTACATTCTAGTGTTTCATTTACTTATTAATTCGAAAATCGAAGTGCGAAATATAGAATTGTAAATACTTTGCACTTGATAGGAAACTTAGATTGGAAATATTTCACGCTACAACATGAAGTACTTCATGTGTCACTTCACCACATTTTACTGACTATTGTTTGTCTACAAGGTTTCCTTGGTAACGTTCCATTTCAGTGCATTCTCAGCTGTTTTTTAAATTAGTCCGCTTAGACTAGTTTTGTTTTTATCCAATTTATTATTAAACAAGTTTTTATCAACTTTTAACTACTGCGGTATAATATAATACTATAATCGATAAATTGTGATGCATTAAAAATTAATTTCACAGTGTTTTCTTTTTAAAGAAAGTTTTACAGTTTATAATGACTTGCATAAAATTTATTATTTTTTGAAGGTATTATTTTATTAATTTATTTTAAAAATATGTATATTTTTTTATTCTTTTTAAAATTATTTTTTAATTAATATTTGATTTTAAATGAAATAATTGAAATATTTTACAGATTTAAATCTAAGGTCGTTGATAATTTGATATGATGGAAGATGTTGAGGTAAATTTGATTACCTTTTAAACACCATAGCATGATCTTTATTCCTTTTGAGAATTTGCACTTTCGATTTTTATAATTTCAATTTTCTCAGTGCTTCCAGATTTCTATTTCCTTTTTTGAAAGCTTTCAAATTAATACATAATCTCAAAGTTAAACCATATAATTTTTTAATTAAATGCAAGAATGTGATAAAAGATCATCTTTTTGTCAATTTAATCACAATTTCCTCTTAAAAGAAATAAACCGTTTTGCAGAATACATCCTTATATAAAGATAAATGCTGAATCTAAATTAGTTTCCTTATCGTTTTTTCCTTAACAATTACAACTCGCAAAAAACAAACGAGTAACATTCATTAAACATTAACATTTATTAAACAGATCACATATAGCAAAATCCGTTTAGATTTTTAATTATAGTCTTTATACAAAAGGTCACAATTACCACAATAAAAAAGATATAAGAAATTCCGTCTAAAAATATCTACAAAAGATAAAGTACATGTTCTTGTAAAATTTACTAATAAACTGATAACAAAAGTTTTAAAAATACGTAACAAAACAACCGCGCATATAAAGCTTTTTAAAACAACTTTTTCAAGTCAATGATACATTTTTTTAAGTAGAAAATTATTTAATTCCCCTTTTCAGTGACTTTCTTTCATTCTATTTTCACCATTTGTTAAAAATATGTCGAAGAAATTCCCTAGCGAAAATTTCGAATTGTAGTTTATCCGGACCTAATCCGTATCTTTCCGAATTAATCCGGAATCTGTTTCTGAACCAAAAAAAATGCATCCGGATCAATCCAAAGCAATTTTTCAATTTGTGATCCCAATTCGATTAACTCCGGGGCTAATCCGAAAGAATTCGAAATCAATTCAATTGAATTTCAATCCTTTCCATTCCATTCCCCCAATTCGAATAAATCCGAAACCAATCCGAACTCACTTTTCAATAGAATTTTTTCTATCCGAAATTTTCGCCAGGGTTAGCATCGCCATGTTGAATTTATACAAAAAAAATTATTTAGCTTAAATTTTTCTTAAATGCATTATGGTGCTGCCAAATTTTCGAACATGTCGAAAATATTTCACCCCTTTACTAAAATCGAGAATATACTTCAAGGTTTTAATAAATGAGAATCAATTTTCTAGATTCTCAACGACTTTTGAGCTTCTTTCCAAGATCGTGAATTAATATTTGCAAAACTTGAGATTCTATATAGGATATTTTCCGTATACATGACCACTTCTTGTTTTCCGAATCAGCCAATGCTGTGACTTCTTTACTTTTTTAAAATTTCTCCAGTTGTTTTGAGTACTTTCTGAGTATTGAGAACAGTCACTCTGATTTGCAAAAATTGAGGTTGTGCTCGAATTTTTTGCAGGAAAGTTATCGCTTTTGTAGCTGTGATTTCCCCTTCTTGGACTTTCACCCTCTTCTGAAAAATATTCGTCACCTCGGTCATGGTGATATTTTAATGCTTTTGATATCAAAGATCGAGGGAGGTGGTAAATTGGGTCCTCCAGAAAATCTGAAGCCGTTCTAAAGAGATAATTTTTTTTTATAGATGAAGAAATGGTAATTTTTAATGGATAAACTTCCGAAGAGGGTATACCTCCGATTTCCTTGAAGCTGCTTATACCTATGTATTTTTAATGCGCTGATTACGAATATTATAGTGAAAATTAACGGAAATGTGATTTTCATGGTGAAACCATGAAAAAACCATAAAAATCATGGTTTTTTCTCAGTAAATATACAAAACCTTTAGCATGATTTCCCTTTACAATGATTTTCTTTTGCAATGATTTCCCTTTACAATGTGAAGAGCCATGCATATTAGCTGAGATAAACCCAAAAAACGATGATTTTTATGGTTTTTCATGGTTTCACCATGAAAATCAACTAGTCGCCAATTTTCACTATCATATTCGTAATTAGCGCATCAAAATACATAGATATACGTAGTTTCAAAAAAATCGGAGGTGTACCCTTTTCGGAAATTCACCCTTTTTAATTATAAATTCAAAAGAGCAATTTACGTTTCTGGTCTTTTTTTTGCTGTAAACCCATTGTCTTCATCTTCTTTGGAAGATTTGGCTGAAAGAAAAACAAGAACACCTAGGAATGTGCAAATAATAAAAATGGCTGCAAGATCAGCTGTGACATGTTTTATTGAAGACGGTGTTCGAAATTTAGACTTTTCGAAGTTCTCAATTTCTATCGTGGACGTCAGCAATCGCGGAAATTCATTGACGAGAATATCCTGGAAATTATGAAGAAAATCAATTAAAAGTTTCCTGGTATATTTTGTTTCCTTATATAACTATCAGAACTAATAATTATGAGATTATTAGTATTATTACTGATCATTGATTATTATTAGGTATTTTTAAATTGTACGCTCAAAGTTCAATTATAAAACTGTTTTCCTGTAGCAAAAAGTCATAAAGAAAAAAACTTTTTCAGAAAAATTGATTTATTACGTGAAAAAAATATAATGAGACGTACATAAAAAACTTACTCGAAGAAAAACGAATATTTGTCGAACTATGAGGCGAAGCAGGTAGTACATATCTCTGAGGTTCTTCATTTTGAATTAGGGGTGGATTAATTTCGCAAATCAAATTAATATCCAGAATCCAAACGTTTTTTCGAAATGGATGAAACACTCTTTAAATTTATCTAATTTCTTACCGAAAAAATCGCGTTTGAGAAAGCGAACTGCCTAGAATTTGTCAAAGACTTCAAAAGTCTAGTACTAAATGTCATGTTCGCTATCAATCGCATGTCAATTGAGCGTCACGTGTCATTTCATTCAGCTGACAAAAAAAATCTGTACGAATTGAATATAGTAATTTAAAAATAAAAATAATACAAAATTCGACTTCTTTTGTTGTCAATTTTGTTATTCTATCTCTCTCTACACAAAAAAATGTCTCATCTCGTTATTTGACAGAATTATTCTCTCTCGAGGAGAGAGAGTCCAAAGGGAAGGGGGAAAAATATGACGGAGAATTACAAATTGTTTCTATCAGTTAAGGTAAATGCATTGTCCGAACTGGTGGGTCATTTATCATTGTCGTTATTAGTTGGGTATAAAAGGTGATGCATCAAAAGTCAAAAGCTCATAAGATTATTATTTATCCACCCATTCAGTTTGGAATGTTAATGATGATCGAAAATTTGCAATAAGTCTTTAAATTTTCTTTATTTCAATTATAAACAAAATATGATCTAAATATAAGTATTCATAATGAATTTTCTATAAAAGAAAGATAAAAAAAATTGTGCTTTAACGAAATTAATTATTAAATTATTTAATTAATTTAGAATAATTAGATGTAACATATTTTTAAAAATTTAAATGCTGATTTTACAGGTACTTTCCTCACGTTATCACGATAAATAAGCTACATTTGTCTACCTTAATTCCTTTGAGAGAGACCTTTACTTTTATCTCTACTTGCGTCAAGGAAATCGCTTTTATGGTTGTATGAACTTCTAATCTTGATTGTGAATCCGATTTAATTCCAAAAAACATTCCACAAAAGCAGACTTATCAAGCAATTAAAACAGAGTATTTCATTTTTATTTTTCTAATTTTTATTCTATGTATATTTATATGCTTTAAAGATCACTTTTAATTACTAAAACTTTCATTACTTAAAAATAGAAGACAATTGAAATTAAAGTTCTGGAAGATCTCAATTATAAGTAGATGCATCAACAATTTTTACGAGGTCGAAGCTGTGGAAGTTGATGCAATCTTTAATTGTTTTCGGTTTACACATTTCGTCTTTATTATGCAAATGAACTAGCTTGTCTAATTATTTCACTTAACGTTTCATCTTTTTCCTTGAATCGAATCAAAACATTGTTACAATAACAAACTGTATAAGTAATGATAACTATCAATAATTATAACAACAACAATAGCGGCAGAAACAACAGCAAAAACTATGGATAACTATATTAATGAAAACAATAACTATAAACACGATTATGGCAACTATATCAACAATAATAACATTAACTATAACAATAACCACAATAGAAGTAACAGTAACTACAGCAACAAGAACAATAACGATAGAAACGAAAGTAAAAACAAAAGCAAGGATGACTATATTAAGAAAAAGAACAACTATGGAAACAAATATGGAAACTATAACAATAATAAGAATAATTACTATGTCAACAATAATTACAATCACAACAAAAACAGTAACAATAACTATGACAACAACAACAAGGACAGTAACAATAATATTTTTTAAAAGTAATAATAAATTAAAATTTTTAAAAATTAAAATAAAACACCGGCCCTGATTGTCTCTAATTAGATATGATAACACAATATGATAGGATAACACCGTTTTTCACGTATGACAAGCGTGAGAATTTAATAGAGGATAGATGTATATTCCCGACAAAGGATACGGATATGGATGGAGAATGTAATCGAGCATAAGTAGTTGGTATCTAATCGCGAACAGAGCATCACATATCTTCTTGCTCTGAAGAGATCATTAAAAGTTCGCAAAACAGTCTCTAGAGTCAATTAATTACATTTAAAAAATATAAATTTATTTCAGTTGAAAGAGATTAATATACTCATTTTAAGGATCAAAAGTGTGAACATTATAGTTATAGTTCAAAAAATGGATGCGAATTTTGAGTCAGAGAATTTCAAAAGAAAATTTTCTATACGAAACAGTCAATGTTTTGAATAAATTTTTTTTTTTTGGTTTAAACCATTTTGATTACATGGAAAAATTTTATTTTCGGCAATGCAATAGAGTTGGTTTAAAATTTTAAATACAAGGTTGTGATTTATTTAAAAAATAAGTGCAGTATTAAAAGTGTTTTTCCTTTTTTTCTTTTCTTAATTTTAACGTTTTTTTTGTAAGCGCGAGTACAATGGGTGATTTTAATCTCGAGAACCGAACAACAGTAAGAAAAATTTTTCTCTTTAGAAATTATTTCACTTAGTTTATTCAATTTGATTATTCAGGTGTGTTTACATAATTAAAATATTCAGGTGAAATTTTACCTTTTTTTTAATCTTTTTTCAAGGTAATACTCTGTGTATTTTAAAAAAATTATCATCATTGTGATTATTATATTTATATTACATTATTATTTTGACATTCCGGTAGGATGGTAAATTAAAAATAATTGAATAGTTATTATTATAATTTTTTTCACATATATTAATTTTTTCACCCTTTTATCTATATACTTAGATGCCAATAAAAACACACATATGTATTTCAATTCTGATATTATCTTTAGAGACAAAATGGATTCACAAATGAGGCATTTAATGGCGACGAATTACCATCAAATCGAAAATACAGTGAAAAATCAAGAAATGATCCCGAGAAGCAATCGACATTCTTCGAATCACGAGGAAAAGTGACACCCTCATCTAAAACTTCGGTAATTATCTAATTAAAAACAATAAACATAGCGGGTAGAAATTGTACTCAGGCTCAAGTCGGGATTTAACTAGTTTGATTGACTTTTATTAGGACTTTATAGCTGGAAGATCTGTCTAACGCCTAATTAATCTATCATGCTAATAAAATTCCACTCAAAACTGTCGATCGAGATTTTGAAAAAAAAATTTTTTATTTTTTTATTTAATAACAAAAATGAAAAACATTTTTTTTTTGAAGAATACCGGGTTTCAAGAAATACTTGGATTCAATCCCAAATACCTAGAATCAATGAAGCAACTATCCAGGAAAGTTGTCCAATAGCTTTGCATTTGTTTAAAAATTTATTGAAGTTTTTATAAAGAAATAAGTGAGTGAAAATGGATTCATGGGGATTGGCAGTGATTCAACAATTGATTCGCACTAAACAATTTAAATTGTTAATAACAATTGTATAAACAAATTTTTATCATCTAAGGCATCTTTTCAGAAAAAAATTGCGTTTCTATGATGTATTAGCAGCTTGTTATTTACCAATGACTCCTTGCTATCAATCGATAACAATTGATAATTTTTTAAACAAAATTAATTAACAAATGCATTATTCGGCTATTTATAAAGGTAAAAACTTGGGTTTTTCAACGTAACCATCTGTTAATAACCAATTTTTAAACTTTTTTTTAAGAAACTTGGATAACGAACCACTATTGTTATTAACATTAATAATTTTATGGACAAATTTTTGTCTCATATATTTGTAAAAAAAAAATTCCGTTTTTTTTTTTGTGGATACTTAAAATTAACGTAACCGTTTTTCTTTTTGAAATTTCTAGAAACCTCTTGGAATCTTAAGCATTTTCAAAAGTCTAGTTACCATCTAATTAGTCCCCCATTAGTGCCTAAATTAGGATGCTAACCAGCAAGCCCCAATTGTAAATAAGGCAACCCTCTTTGCAGGAGGTTTTAATTGGGACACTTTCTACCCGGGATATACGAAGTTTATATCATATTTTGATTGATTTATCTGTGTCTCATAATAATAATAATGTTATCTATTAGTTAAACGAGACTGAAAAAGAAGAATGGGGAGGAGGTTTAGAATTTCTTATGGCTTGCATAGCAACTTCAGTTGGACTTGGAAACATTTGGAGATTTCCCTTCACAGCTTTGGAAAATGGAGGCGGAGCTTTTCTCATCCCCTATATTATTATTTTAATATTTGTTGGAAAGCCATTTTACTACTTGGAAGGAGTTTTGGGCCAATTCACGAGCCGGTCATGTGCAAAAACTTGGGCCATGTCTCCTGCCATGAGAGGTAGATACATTCATATATAAATATTGCATTATAACACTATAAAGTATACAAAAATTATATAAATTATAAATTATAAGAAATATATTTTAAATTTCGCGTCCTCTAATTCGTTCGAGATCCTTTGAATTCTATTGAATCTTTTTAAATATATTAGTTAAATATACCTTTAATTCTTTTATATAGATTTAATATTTTTGTATTATTTTAATAATTATTTAAACTCTAGGTTTGGGCTACGGTCAAATCTTGGCTGCATTTTGTGTTCTATCATACTATTGCAGTCTAATGGCACTAACAGTTTATTACTTCATCGGAAGTTTTCAATCTGTTCTTCCCTGGTCCTATTGTCGAGAAAATTGGAAAAATTATTGCCATGATGCTTCTTCAAATATGTCAAATGGAACTAATTTTAAAAATGTGACTGTCAGCAGCTCTGCAGAATTATACTTTAGGTGTGTTTTAGTGTTTAACTTTCAAAAAATGTGCTAAACATATGAAGGGCTGAGAGTAAAAGCGGAATAAAAAGTGATGGGAGCAAAAATGGGTTAAAAAGGCTACGGGCAAAAGCGGGTTTAAAAAGAAATGAGGAAATCGAAGATTATATCGTATATTTTAATATAACTTTATGGTAGAACAATGTATTATATCTCTCTATATTATAAAAAGATAAGGCCGCCGCCGCCGCCCCTGTGTCAAGAATCCAGCCGATGTTACGTACGCCCTTCTTGTCCCCCAAATGACATAGCCCTTCTTGACTCCTACATGACATACACCCTTATTGACCCCTCCATTGATCGGATGATTGATCTTTAGCCAATTTCAATGAAAATATGATCATTCATTACATATATATTTCGGTTTTAATATTTTAATTTATTTTAAAATAACAATAGAAAATAATAGACGGGGTCATTAATTAATAATTTAATTAACTAAGTAATTAATAATAATATCAATATTAAAAATCATAGAATTCCTCAGAATCTTAAATAGGGGGTAAGCGCACAAGGAGAAATAGCCCCCCTTCATGCAAAAAAGAAAATGGCTGAATTTACCATTTAAAATAGTCAACATGCGCTCTAAACGCATTTTTCCTGGAATTTAATAAGTTTTACTATTTCAAATTATAATTTTTGCTAAGAAAATTATAAATCGTGCTATTTTCGTTGCAAAAGTGACAATTTGAAATAGTAAAATTTACTGAATTCCAGGAAAAATGCGTTCAGAGCGGATGTTGACTATTTTAAATGGTAAATTCAGCCATTTCTTTTCATTTTATATTTTTTCCGTGTTGTTGTAATATATACCTCTATCATAAAATTATATTAAAACATACGATATATTTCAATATTTTTTGCGAAAAATTAAAGTTAAAATTTCCCGGTTAGACTTCAAATTGCTTGTTTTATGCAAAAAGTATTAAAATTAAATATTTTTCGCTCTACAGACAAACTACTAGTTCAAAAAAGGAAAGCGATATAGAGCGAAAAAATATCTAATTATAATATTTGTTGAGTAAAACGAGGAAATCGACTTTTGAGGATAGAACATGTATCCAACGCCCTGAAAAATTTTCTTTTTGCAGGAAACTTGTTTTGAACGAAGTGGATTCAATTGAGGAAGGAATAGGTTTGCCATCATGGTCCTTGGCCCTTTGTCTTTTCTTCAGCTGGTTTTGCTTGTTCGCAATTATGTGTCGAGGAGTAAAGAGTTCTGGAAAAGCTGCATATTTCTTGGCAATTTTTCCTTATGTGGTGATGCTTATTTTATTAATAAGAGCAGTTACCTTGGAAGGAGCAGTTAATGGAATCCTATTCTTCTTCAATCCGAAATGGGATGCTCTTTTGGAACCTAAAGTTTGGTACTCTGCTATTACACAGTGTTTTTTCTCCCTCTCAGTCTGTTTTGGGCCTATTATTACTTATTCTTCACATAACAACTTCAGACATCAACTGAACAGGTAAACAATGTCCCCTTGAATATATAAAAATCTATTATTATTATTATTATTATTAAAATTGAATTATAGGATTATATCAGATTTCCGGTTTGAAAATATTTTTCAGGATAATTAAAATAATAAGGAAAGTCAATCTTTTAAAGCTGAAAATATTTTTATTTGATACTTGCAATTTTTTTAATTTTTTGAGTTTTTTTTGAAATCCTTAAAAAAAAACTTTAAAATCCCTACAATTCCTTAAAATCTCTTTAAATCTCTGAAATTCTATCTTCAGAGTCCTTAAACTCATGAATTCTTTTGAAATGCCTTAAAATTATTTAAACTCATTTAAAATCACTTAAAATTCCCTAAAAAAGACTTAAAATCTTATAAGAATTCTTGAAATTTCTTAAAATTCTTTAAACTCTTTTAAAATCTCTAGACATATTTTCAAGTCTCTTCGAAGTTTCTTAGAATTCTTCAAAATTCTTTAAATCTCTTTAAATTACTTCAATTTTTTGCAATCGTTTGAGATTCTTTGTAATTTTTTTAAATCCCTTGGAATTCCTTAAAATAATTTGAAATCTCTTGAAAGCCATTGAAATACTTTAAAATCATTCCGAGTATCTTGAAATCTTATTAATATTGCCCAAGAAATCGTTTGAAATTCTTCAAAATATTGTTGATATCGACTTGTTTTAAATTCTTTTCAATTCACTTTTAAATCTTTTTGAATTCTTCTGAATTCACTTTTTTTTAATGATAATAGGTACTGTGTTGACTGCAGAGTTCATTGAAGATATGTAAATTATTTTATTTGAAGGGACGTAATGATTGTAACGACCCTCGATACATTTACGAGTTTGATGGCAGGCTGTACAATTTTTGGCATTCTGGGAAACTTGGCTCACGAAATAGGCACAGACGACATATCGAAAGTGGTCCTTAGTGGATCAGGACTCGCATTTATTTCATATCCGGATGCCCTTTCACGTTTCACAGTAGTCCCTCAATTTTTTTCGGCTCTTTTTTTCTTCATGCTGTTCATTCTGGGAACTGGAAGTGCCATGGCGCTTTTGAGTGCCATTTGTGCTGTTTTATTTGATCATCTTCCCAATATTCAACGATGGAAAACCGTTCTTGGAATGACCACTCTTGGCTTTCTCTCCGGTCTCGTTTACATTACACCAGTAAGATTTAAAAAAATAATTAAAAGTAATATAAAATAATCAATTGTAACACTGTTTCAATAAATGATTTCATTATTTAGGGTGGACAGTGGTTTATTACTTTGATTGATTACTATGGTGGAACTTGTGTGGCGATTATAGTTGGAGTCACAGAATTGATAACGATTTTTTGGATTTACGGACTCTTCAATTTTTTGAATGACATCGAATTCATGCTGAATGTCAGACCAGGATTTTATTGGAGATTTTGTTGGTCGATCGTCACTCCAACTTTGATGATTGTCATTCTAGTTTATACTTTTGCGACCTACGTACCACCGACTTATAATGGAATGGAATTCCCAAGTTATGCATATGGTAAGGATTGAACTACAAATCATTTCCTTACTCTCTCAATCTGAATTAGTAAGGTAGCCATATAATTGACTACTGAATTAGTAATTTCTTCACTTTTTCTACCAAATGAAATAGTAGGTCACCAAAGTGAATTATCAAGAACAACTTACTAATCTATTTAGTATAGTTTCACTTATTAAATGAATTGTTCACAATGAATTGTTCTTCGAACATATATCATTTCAAAACTTTTTTATAAATAACTATGTTATTTTTGTTGTATTATAAAGGTTTTATAGTTTATTTACACATTTTAGGAAATTTTAAAAATTTTCCAAAGATTTCGAAGGATTATAAAGAGTTTTCAGTAATTTAAAAAGATTTTCAGGGGTTACAAGAAATTGTAATGTTTTTCGGTGAATTTGAAGAATTTCCAAAAATTTTTGGAAACTTCAAAAGATTTCGAGGAACTTTAAGGGACTTCATGGAATTTTAAGGGGTTCTTAAGGGTATGGGTCGCTAATGTTGAGAGATTTTGACGAATTTTACGTTATTTTAAAATTCCTTTGAGAGATTTCAAGGGATTTTATAATTTTAAAAAGATTTTCTTGAATTTCAGGAAATTTTAACGAATCTAAGTAATTTAAAGTGATTTTCAAGTTCCCCTGGAATTTTACGTGATTTCAAGAGATTTCTAAGAATTTTAGAGATTTTAACAAGCGATTTTGACGAATTTTACGAGATTTTGAGGGATTTTAAGGGATTTCAAAATGTTTGAATTATTTTCAAAAAATTACACTAATAATGGAATTATTAACTTTTTACTAATTTATAGCAAACGACTTTGCAGAATTTAAATTAGT
>JAUESH010000024.1:12620301-12632106 GCA_032275165.1 Synergus magnus
CAAAAAATTACACTAATAATGGAATTATTAACTTTTTACTAATTTATAGCAAACGACTTTGCAGAATTTAAATTAGTAAGAAACTACTATTAATTTATAAGATTTAACTAATTCAGATTCAGAGAGTATCATTTATTCCAAAAACGGCCTCAAAAATAACGCCAAAACCATAAATTTAGGGATTGGCTGGTATATCTTAGCCTTGGGCATTGTCCAGATTTTTGGATTCATTATCAGAGAGATTATGAGACACAAGAAGTTATCATTTTTCGAAGTAAGTAAATGGCCATCAATAAGTATGTATTTTGAAAATAAAATTATATCGATAGACTTAAAATTACTACAATAATTATTTCTGCAGTAATTATAAGAATGATAACAAATACATTCATTGTTTCCAGACTATTAAAAGTGCCTTCAAACCCTCAGAAAAAAACTGGGGACCTTTGAACAACAAAAATCGCGCAGAGTGGAAACAGTTCGTGGCAGAAAAGAAATTTAAACGTAAAGGAGGTTTTGTCGAATTGTTTTTTAGGTAGTAGGAGAATTAAAAAAGAAAGAAGAAAAGCACAAAAGTATTTTAAAAGTCTTCTTAATCTAAATTGGAATTAATTTATTAAGAATCTTCAACTCTAGGAGATAATATTTATATATAAAATGGCACATATGAAACATCTCTTATGTTTTTCATTTTAATAATGTAATTGAAATATGTATTAACTCATTTGTAATATGACAGATTACTATTTTTTAGTATAAACATTACTACCTATTTTATTGAAAAAATGTGTATTGTAAAATTATAATACGTTTTGGTAATAAACTTCTATTACATTTATTGTGAAATCACAACAGAAATTTCGAACATATTCATATTCAGCGTGGTTTAGGTACAATAGTTTAATAAAATACTTTGATGGAAGGTTTAAAATTATATTTTACAGCATTCATTCTTCTAGGTTAAAGAAAGCTTAATTTATGGCAGTGCAAAAATAATATCAATGGAGCTAATGTTAAAAATTACATCCGTTTTTATAAGTGTTAATTATTTAAAAACAGAATTGAAGACTTCAGCTCCCGTTTTCAATCTTGAGAAAACAACTAGATTATACTTAAAAATCTATTTATAATTTACAAAAATTAATACTTTTTTCTTAAAAAATATATGTTTATCTTATTTAGCTTTGATTTTGAAAAGGACCTTAAGGATCTGAACAACTCGAGGTTCTCCTCTTAATTTTCTTGTCTTTGCTTTTTCTTCTTTGAAAATCAACCACTGTTGGCGATCTTTTTCTGCTCGTGGCCCCCATTCTGAAGATGGAGCAAAAGCTTGTTGTATCATCTGTGAAAAAATTGCAAAACAGATAAATTCTATCGTGGCTTTTTTTTGGAGAGAACAGTAAAATTTTAAATTTTAAAAACCTCTTACCTCTGAGATGGGTAGATTCCTATTTTTCATAAATGCTACAAGCATCCAAAATGGTATTTGCAAAACACCAAAAGCTAGCAATATAGATCCAGCTATATGAGCTGAAACGGGATATGGAATATTTCCATAAGTTACTGCTTTCATCATGACTACTGTGTACAAAAATATCACTATAAGTATCATTGGAGTTATTATAAACCAACATAATCTCCAATAAATGCTAGGTTTCCTCTGTGTCATAAACTCTATATCGTCCAAGAAATTCTCCAAACCTGTTATAAAATATACTACATTTAATATCTTAATTAATAGATTAATTCTAATCGAATTAATTACCAAACACAATTTTCAATCCGGCTCTAGCACGGATTCAAAAGGATTGAAACGTGAAATCGGATTGGTTTCAGATTCATTTGGATTAGACGTACGAATAGAAACGTGAGTTCGGATTTACGGATTAAGAAGGATTGAAAGTTGTTCGGAATGAATGCCAATCCGAAAATTTTGCCAAGGTAGATATTCATTTTTGAAAGCTTACCATAAACCCAAACCACACCGATGACCTCAAAAGTTGCTAATATAAAAACAACAAATGAAGTTCCATAGTGATCTACTAAATTTAGTATAAATTGTCCACCCTGTGTACAAATTAAAATTGAAATTTTAATAAAGTATTGTACTTATTCACATTTTTTTATCTTTAGAAATTGGAAAACTTACAGGTGTCACATAAACAAGGCCCATCAAAAATCCAAAAAGACAGAAAGGATAAAGAATTTGGTAGTGTTTTAATCCTGGAAACTGCCCTCTTATTCCATTTATGATACTCACTGTCATTCCCACACAGCTTCCAATTCCCAAGACGAACATCATTACAAAGAAGAGTACAGAAAATAACTAAAAATTTATTTTTTATTTTACTTCAAAATTAATTAAAGGGCGTAGCCAGATAAGCGTGGTTGAGTTGCCTCCGCGTGGATTTGATTCATATTTAGGGGGTAAGTTTCTACCATTAAGTTTGCCCCCCAATTCCATGGAATTACATACAAATTAGGGGCCAAAAATTACTTTTTATTTTTTTAAACTATGAAGTACCCTTTTGATCTTATCCCGAAAAATATATGTTGTTACTTTGGATATGAGTATATTACAGAAAAAAACTGGCGTTGTTGCAACAAAGAAATCATTTTAAAAAATTACTACAAAATTACAATAATTTTTTTCACCCTCTTCTTATGAAAGGAATGGTAAATTTTTTTTAATTGTCTAAGTATCTTCTACAATATATATTTGAACCATCAAAATCGGTTGAGTCAATTTTGAGAAAATTGCTTTTTTTAATTTTTCAAAATTAGTTTTATAATGGTAGAAACTTACCCCCTAAATATGAACCAAATCCACGCGGGGGCAACTCAACCATGCTTATCCGGCTACGGCCTTAATTGTTAAGAATTTCATTAATTATTGATGAATTCATTTTTTACCTGAGGTACAAATGAAAATTTTGCGATTGCATCAGGATAAGAAATAAATGCTAATCCTGTTCCAGCCCGAACGACTGATTTAATATCATCAGTTCCCATCTCATAAGCAAGGTTCCCCAAAATTCCAAAAATCGTGCAACCAGCAATCAGACTTGTTATCGTATCCAAAGTCGTAATAATCATAACATCTCTTAAATTAAAAACTACATTTTAAAATATGTATTACCAAATAGATTAAAATTGAATTAGACTGGATAATTAATAATTTTCTTTACAAACACGTAACATTCACTATATAGAGACTAAGTTGAAAAATAAATTATAATTAATGCAAAATAACATGATAAAATTATGAATTAAATATATGAAGAAACTTTATAAATATAGTAATAATAGTTAGTAATAAAGTATAAATAGTAATAAAGAATAAATAAATGTGCCCTTTAACTAATTGCATAATTTTAATAAAAAGATTAATTGAGTAAAAATCTACCTGTAAATATTGTGTCTGAATTCATTATGAGCAGAATACGTGATTATGGCACCAAAGCAAACCGAAAGTGAAAAAAAGCACTGAGTGACTGCAGCATACCAAACACTTGGTTCCAAAAGTTTCGACCACTCAGGTTTTATAAAAAATATAATTCCTTGTAAAGCATTTTCTAAGGTGAGAGCCCTCAAAAGTAAAGCTATGAGAATAACGTATGGAAAAATTGCAAGAAAATAAGATGCTTTTCCTGAGCTTTTCATTCCTTTTGAAAGAACAAGACAAACACTGATCCAACTTCCAAGGAGACAGAGTACCAATTCCCAATTTGGGAGTCCAATTCCGTCTTCAATAGAGTCCTTTTCTTTTAAAACAACTTTCCTGTAAATGAAAATGATTTATAATTAATTAAAATAATGGACCATAATATTGTGTCTTTTAAAAATAAAATTCTGTGAAATTGACAATGATTATGTATCCTCTTTATCGTCCTTACGTAAAGTAAAGTTCTGCCGAACTTCTTTTGCCTTTTACTTGGAGAAAGTCTTTGCTCTCATTGTAGAAATTATCCTTCTTAGATCCAGAATCGACACAATTGTCACCCCAATCATTTTTACATTTTGTCCATGGTAATTCCGATGTAAATGATACGATTAAGTAATAAAGAGTCAGTGCCATTAGCGAACAATAATAAGTGGCCAATGCTACAGTCGAGCACAATTGAGCCCATCCAACGCCTATAAGATTATATTATTAATGAGAAAAAAAATTCTCAGGAATCATTAAATATACTATTAAATCAATAATAGCACAGCCACACAAAAAAAACGTCTTTTAACAATACACATATATTCCTATGTATTTTGAGTCGCTGAATTAGTTTTTGACACAATAAAACAACCTCATTTTTGAGTATGTGATAGAAAAACGTGGTTATATTGGAAAATATGTAATAATTTGATAATAATAATATGTAATAATATCAGCTCACAAAATAGTGTCTTATTCTTACAGATTTTGACAATTTTTAGTTTCATTTTCACATAATGGAGAAGTATCATTTTTTAAAATATAAATTAAAATTTTTGCATTTTACCGTCACCCACGTAAACAATTTTTAAGAGTGTAGATGATATTTAAAGGATTTCATAGGATTTGTAAAAATATTATTGATCTAGATGGACTTTAAAAGATTTCAAAGAATTTCAAAAGATTTGTCAAATTTTCAAAGATTCCAAGGGATTTCTGGGGATAGAAATATTACAAGGGGTTAAAAAGAACTTAAAATATCTCACGTGATTTTAAAAGATTTGAGAGGATTCCAAATAATTTCACCAAATATATGGAATCTTATAAAATCCCCAAGAATTCAAAAGATTTTAACGGATTTAAAAATTGTCAAGGGAATTCAATTGATTTTAAAGAATTTCCAAAATATTAAAAAATAAAGGGATTTTAAAGGATTTCAGAGGATTTCAACAGAGTTAAACATTTTTAAAGAGTTTTCAAAAGGTTTAAAGGATTTCATAGGGTTTCAGAAGATATTATTGATTCAAATGGATTGAAAAAGATTTGAAGTGATTGAAAAAAACCAAAATATCTCACGTGGTTCCAACAGATTTGAAGGGATTTCAAATATTTTCACCAAATTTATGGAATCTTATAGAATCTCCCAGAATTTTAAATATTTAAACGGATTTAAAAAATGTTCAAAGATTCTAAGGAATTTCTACATATTTCAAAAGAGTTAAAAAAATTTTAAGGGATTTTTCACAAGGTTCATATTTCATATGATTAGTGATTTCGAAAGATTATTTCAAGGGATTTCTACCGCTGAATGTTACGTAAAATTTCTAAAAAAATCGCCCCCTCTTTCATCGTAATAATAGGACCATATCAGCTCCTCTTAAACCCTTCCACCCTTTGTGTTGAACTGCGTCTCGAATAATCAAAGTCATTGTTTGAGATTCATAACAAATAAAAAAATCGCATGCAAAAATTCAACTGATATAATGATGCACGAACATGTATTATTTCATCAGAAGTCTAATTAATCAAGATTTAAAACATTTATTTTTGCTCATTATCATTTGAATTCACAAATTATACTTTTTTGCAATTTTTAATATAACTCCTTTTGTAAAATAGAAACAGGTTTAACCTTTACATAATTTTTACTCATTATGTAACTCGAAATGTAGGATATTTTTTCAATAAAAATAAAACTTAAAAAAAATTTTCACTTGTGAAAATCTTACATCAATTTGCAAACGAGATATGAGTCATACAAAATGACAAGAAGATAAGGTCGAACATAATCCGTCTAATTCCGTATAATTCATCCATCTCTGAGTGAAATAAATATTTTGTTTACTCTTATTTTTTTTGGCATCATTCAACATTTTTAAAAATCATTCATCTCTGATATAAAAAATGCCTTTCAAAGTACCTGAAAATCCAGGTGAAATGCTCCAGACTTTTATAGATGATTTCCCAGAAAATTGACCAATGATCATCTCGAGATAATAAAAAGGTTTTCCTACGAGAACCAATAAAATAACGTAAGGGATTAAAAATGCTCCTCCTCCATTTTCATAGGCAGTGAATGGAAATCGCCAAATATTTCCAAAACCGACAGACAAAGCGACACATGACATCAAAAATTCAATGCTGTTATTCCAAGTAGCTTCGTTCTTATTTTCCTGTGGCTTATTATCTTTTTTTGGCACCTCACAAAAATTGGTTGGATTTGCTATCCTAGTTGGGCCAATTTCTAAATTTCCATGTTCGAAGGACAAATTGTCGTAGCAATGAAAATTATTTTTCTAAAAAGAAATGGTGTATTCAAAGATCAATTTGATTGGAGTATAAATAAAAATCAATGTCTTTCTACTCACATTATCAATCTCCATTTTTCAACGATATAAATTTCACTTCGATAAAAAAATGGAAAGGTGAGGCAGAGATGACTGAATCTCGAACCTCCGAGTTCCAGTTCTCTGTCCCAACTGAGGATAGTTGTCACTCTGGGGAAGAGCTCAATTTCGTTATCTATATCTGTAAACTCTCTGAGGAGTTACCTTTCTTCAAATTCTGAATAAAATTTCTTAACCTTTCATCTGATATATCTTGATACGTACTGTGCATGGTAATAAAAATTACAACTTTATAACTCATAAGGAAATTCAGATTTTCTTCATGTCAGTACATACAATGTTTTCTATCGTAAATGCGAATTTTAAAAAACGAGTCATCTATAAAAGGATATGAGCAATTATAGAATTACATAAGGCAAGATGAAGAAAACAAGAACTGATTCAGAGTTTACTTACAACTGTAATTAACGTAGTTCTACAATTTTTTTTTTTTTTTTTGGGGGGGCAAGGAAAAAAAATTTGATCTTCCCTGGCGAAAGTTTCGGATTGAAATTCATTCCGAACCAATCCGAAATTTTTCCTCCTTTTAAAATCAGAATAAGTTCCGATTCCTGCGGATTGTCATTCTTGTTTCATTTTTGGACAAGATCGAATTGAATCGAATAGGAATCCTTGTTTCAAGACGTAATTGAGGCGCATTCAATCGGATATAAATCTTGGTTTGTCCTTGGATTAAATCGGGTTCAATCAGACTAGATCGGATTAAAACGGATAGTAATCCTTAGTTCGACCTCAGATTCATTCGGACAGGAATCTTTGGTCCGAATTCGGATTAGATCAGAATGAAACTATTTGATTCGAATACAAATTCCGGAATGATATTTATTCAAATCGATAGAATTTTTTTATCCAAAATTGTATAAATTTCGTTTTAAAATGGTTAATGCTTTAAAATATTCCATGACAAGACTTGTTTGTCCAAGTAACTTTTTACTGTTTCGTAATTTCACATTAACATATGGATTTCATTGAATTTTATATGCAATAGAACGCGACTCTATTATAGACTATTAAAGGTTGAAAGAATGCCAAAAGTAATTTTTCAAACTAAGATGAATTTTTTATTATTCTTTATTTTTTATTATATATTTTATTATTATTATATACTCGTAATAATAATAAAATATAAGATAACAAAATAAAAAATATTAAAAAATTCTTTTGAACTAAATTTTGTTCTTTGTCACTTTATTTTAATAATCGAATGAAATTTGGATTAACTTCACGTCAGTTTATGTTTTCTTTAAAACTGAACAGGAATCACGATTCATAACCTTAAGTTTCATTATTTATTAAATTATTTAATCTTTTAAACGTATGGTTCAAAATTCCTACGATGACAGATAAAAAAGGAACACCAAGAGGCAATGTGAAGCACGAAAAAGTAGTTTTAGAAAAAATTGGTCCACACGTTGAAGTTCATGGCCCATACACAAAACGCGGACTTCGAAAATTATTACTTTCGTCGACATCACTTTATCCAGATAAAGACAATGAAAAGGTAAAATTGATTTTCTCTTCAATTCCCGCTATTTATTTTTAAGATAATTATTTACGTTTTACCAAACTAATATTCCTTTTTTTTAATTTTAATTATAACTGAATTTTGAGACTCTTAGGAAACTTTAGAAAAAGACGGAATAAATAAAAAAGATTTGAAGAAAATTAAAGATGGTCAACAACCAAGTGAAAAGACTCAAAAAGCTTTGCAAGATCTCGAAATCGACATGATTTTGAAGGCTAAATCTAAAACAACAAAAGATTATTTGAAAGGTAAAACCATTATATTTTTTTTTTGAAATATTAAAATTTTATTTAAGGCCATGTATCAGTTATCCGATTCCTGCCTCACCAGCATTTTTTCCCGGCAATGCCATTTCTACATTTATTGATATATCGAGCTGAAAATTTCTAAAATTAAATATGTAGAAATGGCATTGCAGAGAGAACAATGCCGGTAAGGTAGGGATCAGATAAATAAATCTTAAATAAATAGAAATTTAAATGATGGAATAAAAATTGTTTCTTATTTGATAAAAGAAAAATATATTGCATCTTTCAGTAGAAGAAACAGAAAAGATAGAAGAAAAGGGCAAAAAGACTAAAGAAGATAAGGGTGAAAAAGACACTAAAGATTTTTATGAAAAAGGAAAAATTGACAAAAGTCTCAGAGAAAAGAAAAAAGCGATTGGAAATGCGAAAGAAAATTTTATTCAGCTACTCAAGCAAAAAGAAATTAGCGAAGAGCTCATGAGTAGAATATTAAAGAATGGTCTTACCGAAGAGACAATTAGGTCTTCGCAATAAATGATTAAAATAATAATTATAAGAATTTAATTACTTAATTTATTTTTTATTTTTTGGATAATATAAAATAACATCTTTCTATGTTAGATTGTTGAAATCCTTGGGATTTTCGGCTGAAGACTTAGAAAATTTGCAAAAGTTGTGGCAAATTCAATTAATAGAAATTGAAGAAAACGATTCCTCGAAATCGGAAATTTCAGAACCATCTTCTTCAGATGAATATATGTCTTTGGATAGTTTATATTTAAAAAGTTACATTTCTATTCCAATCAAAGAGGCACTTCGTCAAATTATTCTGAGAAAACCAAAAGATCCTGTAGAATTTTTGGGACAGTGGCTTCTACATTTCAAGGTTTATTATTTTTTAACTAATAAACAGGTTGATTAATTTAAATAGTAATAAAGGGAGGTTAATTATTTTCTGAAATGCTCCCAACGCACATCTCTCTATATTATAAAAAGATCTCCCCGCCAACGCCGCCGCCGCTGTGTCGAGAATCCATCCTATGTGATATACGCCCTTCTTGATCTCTCAAAATTAATCTAAATTTAGTTTTTCTATATAATCTAAATAAAAATTAAAATTTTCTAGGTGTGTGAGGAGCGAGAGAAAAAACGAAAGGAGTGCGAAACGGAATTAACGTTAGAGCGAGAAGCATTGAAGTTAAAAGTATTATTATTTTTAATGTAATAGTTATTTAACATTAACGTTACTTCAATGCAACATCAACTTCACATTAATGTAACGTTAATGTTACACGAATGCAACATCAATGCAACATTAATTTAACAGTTGTGTAACATTAATGTTACATCAATGCAACACCCATGTAACATTAATGTAATATTAAAGTAACATTTATGTAAGCGTAATATAAACACGGTCTTAAGGTTTAAAAAATAACAAGTTTAATTTCAATATTTTCAGGAGAAATCTGAGATAGAAACTACTTATTATACTGAAAATGCCGAAGATGAGAAAGAAGGAGAAACAGAGGAAATTTGGCAGTTTTTTTAATGCAAATGGAAGGTATATTGACATAAAATTGTACTTTTGACAACATTATTTTATTTACCTCATATTGTGTTAAATAAATAACGAGTTTCATACATGCGTATGTACATTGTCATGTTTGAGATTTCACAGGGATTCGTAATTTTCATTTTCATCTATAATTATTACAATTTTATAATATCAACATTTTCATTAATAAATTTCTAATATTTTAAAGACGTACTTCTAAGCTCTATTTGTCATGAAAAGTGAATATAAAAAATTAAGTATGTGCAGGTTTCTATTTTTTAATACTATATAAAGACATCGAAACGTCTTTATTAGCTTTTTGTTTTTAAGTTTTAATACATTTTTCCTAAAACTTCGGCAACTATTTTCTTTTACTAATTTCTACATACTCTAATTCTTCCTAATGTAAATATGTAACAGAATGATAGTGTAAAAATATATCTGGTTTAAAAATTTTTATGAATAAAAAACTGGAATTTGAAATATAATAGTAAATTTGTGCTTGCATTAACAGTTAAGTTGTTTGCGTAGGCACACTCAGTTATGTTATTAGAACATTATCATTAGGGTCACGTATTAGTTATCTGATCCCTACCTTACCGGCATTTTTTTTCTGTAATTTCATTTCTACATTTATTAAGATATCGAGTTGACAATTTCTAAAATTAAAATAAAAGGATTAACGTAAGTTTACCTGGTCCTAAATATTTTCATTAATAAAAAAATTATTTATAATTTTTTTTTGTTTTATTAAAAAATTTAGGACCAGATAAACATACCTTAGTATATTTCCTTAAATTTTAGAAATTTTCAATTCGATATATCAATAAATGTAGAAATGGCATTGTAGGGAAAAAATGCCGGTAAGGTAGAGATCGGTTAACTTATACATGGCCTTAAATTAATCAGGCAGCATTTTCTGTACAATCTACACATAATATGAAAGAAAATTATACAATAATACAATAATTACTTATTATTACTTAAATATCCATAAATAAAGGTAATATTGTCGTTACAACGTGAAAGCAAACGATCGTCAAAGTATTCTTTTTATACTATTTTTCATTGTCCTGGTTTTTTGCATCACAGAGAAACTATGCATCTAAAATTCTCTAATACTGCGATATTATTTCTTTAATTAGGAAAAAGCTGTCTGCGATAGTAGGAAAGTTCAATTTTTATAGTTCAGTAAGAATTAAATTTAAAAAGATTCAAATTAATTGAATCTAATAAAAAATTAATAATTTAAAAATAATGTAACAGTTATGTAGCTGTTATATAACAGTTATTTAACATTTATGGGGCAGTTTTGTAGCTGCTTCGTAACTGTTTATGTAACACTTACATAACAATTTTTTTTTGCCAAAATATATAGCATCTCAGTCAAATTTTCCCTAATCATTAATAACTTCTTCACAATTACACATAAGAACCGTTTACAAGTAAAATTAATTCGCAGGTACGTTCTACTTAAAAGTTAAAAGGACGGCAGCAATTGGTAACACGAGATTCATAATAAATTCACAAATAATTGTCATTTGGAGAACTTTTTACGAAATGATTTCTATTAAAATAAATGTATAAAATCTAAAATAAATTGAATAAAAAATTGCTTTTTCGGACGTTAGCAATTCTTATTTTAAATAATTATT
This sequence comes from Synergus magnus, assembly GCA_032275165.1. Taxonomy (NCBI): domain Eukaryota; kingdom Metazoa; phylum Arthropoda; class Insecta; order Hymenoptera; family Cynipidae; genus Synergus; species Synergus magnus. The sequence goes on from JAUESH010000024.1 coordinate 12,631,624, forward strand.
ACGATATAATTTTTATCCATCGTTTTTATAGTACAGATTCTTAGCCTCGAGTGTATTGTGAATGTAAATTAATCCTTGACGAGATAAAAAAAAAGGCAATTATGTTAATTTGTCTTCACATCCGATGAGTACATAAAGGAATTGTTTAATTTTCGATGCACATCTTTTTTCTCGTTTTTGTCTTTTGGCTTCTTTGAATATTCGCCAAGATGCTAAGTGAGCTGGTTTTATTGGTCCCCACTCTTTCGATGGCCTAAATGCTTCTTTGATCATCTGAAACATTTTTAAAAAAATATTCAATTAATAGTGGTTTATTACTCGTTATTAAGTTATTAATATTAATTTTAAAATCCTTGAAATATTTATTTGGACCAACCTTAGGCATTCCCGATTTCCTTTTTATCATTATTGTATAAATAAGCCAAAGAGGTAGTTGAAAAACACCAAATGCGAGAAGTGTCCAACCAGCAGCTGTAGAATTAT
>JAUESH010000024.1:12648274-12664187 GCA_032275165.1 Synergus magnus
TTCTTTTGACATCAAATGGAACCATTTAGCGCAATAAAATTTTAGGTCTCGTGCTTTTTACAAAAAAATAATTTTTCATTGTCGTAAACGTTTTGTAAACTTCAGTTTCATAAAAAAGTAAAATTAATTCAAATTTCCGCGCGTCAAAAACTCTCGTGTGCTATATTAGTGCTTTATACATATAGCTTAGTTCATATCTTCATTTACAAACCAGCTCTGCTTTCATAATATTATTGATCATAACGGATTGAAAGTCACGCGTCAATTTAAATTGTCAGACTCACGATGAAAAGTGATGCAGTGATTTTAATAAAAGAACCGCTTCCGAAAGAAACTTTCTCAAGTTGATGATATTGTACTACACAGTCTAAAAGTGTAATAGTTGTACTTAAAGTTTTTATCTTCGTTTTTTTTCTCTCCGTTGACGAAAATCGAAAGTGTATCATTGAAAGAAAGTTCGAGTGGCGTCATTCAAGTACCCCCCTCCCTTTTCATCTCTCTACCGCGAGTTCTACATACCTGAAAAGCGTAATTATGTAATCGAAAATTTTTATCGTACACGCCCAGAATGCCCAAATATCATTGCCCTCGTTATTAAGACAGTTTCTGGGCCTCGAAAGTTTCCAGACCGGGAACAAAAAACGTGTTTTTTGGATTTTTATTTTCCTCGATTTTTCTGAACCTGACGAGCATTCCTGACAATTTGGTCCAAGACTCGTTCAAATAATTAGGTTAATTATTATCTCTTAATAAATAAGAGATCGAAAAAAGTATTTTTTAATCACTAAGATGCTTACTTTATCTTTATTTTTTATATTCATTCTTTGTAATTAGCTATTGTCATTATAAGAAGAGATGAAATAAAATCTCCTTCGAAATTTAATACTACTTTATCTGAGAAATAAAGGTACGTTGAAGTAAAATCTATCAGAAATGGAAAGAACCGATCGAAGTGAGACGGCAGATTGGAATTGCAAAAAATGTTTCTTCAAGGAAACGTGATCTTGTTCACAGACATTCTAAGATTGCGCAGAAGGCGTGAAGTATATTAAAGTAATATCAATGAACTCGAAGTTCAAAGTACAATTTCAAAATATGTATGCAAATCGCACATTTTCGCATTATTTATTTTTTGATATGCAAGATTGAATTACAAAGATTTATGTAATCTTTGCAGAGATATTAAAAAGATATTGTAAATACTTAAATACTTTAAAATATTTTTAAATTAATTGAAAATCTTGAAAGTATTTTAATTTTTTTATTCCTTAAAAAATCTCTTAAAACTACTACTATAAAGAACTTGAAATCTTTTGAAATCGCTTTAAATTCCTTAAAATCATTTACAACATCTTGAAATTATATAAGATGACTGAACATCCTCGAAATTTTGTGAAATCTCTGGAAAATCCTCAAATTCTTTGGATGATTTTTTGGAAAAATAAGAAAAACAATTTTTTTTAGTTAATAACTTCAAGGGTTTTTGAGATCTTTGAATGGCTCTTGAACAAGATTGTCAAGAATGCTCGCCGGGTTCAGAAAAATCAAGGAAAATTAAAATTCAAAAAACCGTTTTTAAGTTATAGACAAAAAACGATTTTTTGGAAATTTTGGATTTTTCAAACCTTCTGAAACTAAGTGAATCATCTAATTTCGACGAAATATCAATGATTTGTGCAATTTGAGGGAAGAATTTTAAACAGTATTGCGAACAGTTGCAATGTTTTGGAAAAATGAGAAAAATTTTTTTCTTTATAATCACAACCTCTTCTTTATGATAGGAAATTATAAACAGGGTTGAAATAACCGAAATTCATAAAAATTAATTCATTTTAAAATTTTTATAAAATTCTGTAAAAATTTAAAAAAAAAATACGAAACAATGCACAAGAATTGAGAAGAATTTTTCCGAAGATGCGATATAAAATGTACTATTTAGCAATTCGCAATGATCACTCGTAGATTGTGTAGTTACAGTCAAATGAAAGTGACAGCGTGGCGAGTCACGCTGCACTCACCTGGGAACGTAAACATAATTAATGTATATGGAAACAACATAATAGTTGAATCAATGCAAAGCTATGCAGGAATATTATGTTTTTTCAACTATAAATTCCGTTAGATCAAAAATTATCATTACACAACGAAATTGAATGTTTTGAGAAAATCTTAATAGAAAACTAAACAGAATTTTCTGTATTACAGTATTTTCTGAGTTACTTATTACTTAGGTACGGATATTTATAATGCATCGTTTACATTACACCTTCCACTTGCATAAAACTTGCGAGGTACTATTAACTATACTTATGCACAGAATAGTAGTTTATACTCTATTATATACTCATTAGTATACCGCGAGCGTACTTTTTCTGGTTTTATTAATGTAAAAATGTAAACACAGGTTGTCATTAATGAGTCAGTATTTATTTTAATCCTATTGGCCATGAAAAAGGAACAGCATAAAAAAACTAAAAACAGTTTACTATTATTTATATCCTTTTTTTATATATTAAAAAAAATTCTTCATTAATCTAAAATTCCCGAAAGATAATTTCAAATCGAATAGACTTTTTATCAACAGAGTGCACTCTATATTAACAATTCCAAAAATCTAGCCGATAAATTTCACATTATGAATTGCTCATTTGAATTGCAAATGACTTTTTAAGTCTTGTGCAAATTTAATGGACTCTACAACATTTACGACTTACAGTAGCTCTTTTTTATTTTTTTAAAAATATTTTTATGCTTTTATTGTATTTTTAAAAATATTATTATTTATTTTTTCTTTTTTTACACTGGTCTATACATAATCACTAGCAAAAATTTACCCGGTATTGTCCAGGATTTTAAGAGATTTTAAGTGATTTTAAGGAATTTCGGGAGATTTTAAGAGATTTTTCGGAATTTAAAGGGTTTTATAAAATACTTTCAAGGAAAACAAAAGATTGTAAGGGATTTTTTAAAAAGAGTTCAGAATTTCAAGGAATTTTAGGATACTTAAAAAGACTTTAGGGCATTTAAAAAAATTCCAAGAGATTTTAAGGGATTTCAAGAGATTTAATTAATTCACGTGATTTTAATTTATTCCAAAGGATTCTGAAATCTTTTAAATGATTTCAAGCTATTTTAAATTATCTAAAGAAGGATTTTCAGAAACTTCAAGGACTTGTAAGATATTTCATGAGCTTTTAACAAATTTACAGAAGATCTTAGGGAATTTAAGGGATTTTATAAAGAATTTCAACGGATTTTATTTAATTTCACGGAATTTTATGGAAATTCAAGAGAGTTCAAGGACTTTCAAGAGATTTCATGATATTTCAATGGATTTCAAGGATTTTAAGGGATTTTATTTGATTTCAAGGAATTTTTTGGGATTTTAAGGAATTTTTTATAATAGTAATAATAATAATAATAATAATAATTATTATTATTATTATTATTATTATTATTATCATTATTATTCCCTCAATGAAAAAATGATAGGTATTTTCTGTTTCAAAATATGAAATCAGTGATTAATTGACAGAATTAAAAAAAAATTAGAATCACCCCATGCAGTCTAGAGATTTTAAACTGAAATTGCGTTGAGAAAGAAATTACCATACATGGGATAAAGTAACCTTTACCGCAGACTGAGCCTGTCCTTCATAAAATGTGGCAAGCCCACATGCCGTAAAGAAAATTAGTCTGCTTTATATCTATAGAAAGACGGTAAAGGTTATTATAAATTATATTACCTTATTTTACAATCTATTTATTGAAAATCACACATTTTATTAAATATCGGCAAGAAGTTGTTTCTAGTATCTTTTTACTGCATTTTACACAATCTATATAAAAAATCTATATATTTCAAAAAATGTATATTTTATTCTATGCCTCTCCTGAAAGATTTAAATTCTTCGTAAAATATTTGTTTCTTATTTTTTTCTTCTTATATTAACAACTTTTGTGAAATCATACACTCTATACAAACTTTTTTATCCGTATTCATACATTATTCTAAAATTCACAAATTGAGATAAAAAAAGAACGTGAGAATGCAAAATTATATGAGAGACTAATTATACAAGAGAGATAAATTCCGTGTCAATTTTGTATCTTTAAATAGAAAAATTATAATTGTTTTCAGTTTCACAGAAATCAATGATGAATATTAATACATTTCGCATAAAACTGTAGGGTAATAATCGCAATAGTGAGCCACCTATCAATAGTGGTCTACCTCAGGAAAAATAATTATTGTATAGTTGTTATATAGTTATTAAGTAACTATTGTTATTATTTAACATGAGGTATAAAAATTAGTATAAAATTAGTTAAATTCGTTGAAATTCTAAAAAAAATTCATTAGAAACATAATTAGTACCATAAAATCCCCTAGCTTCGAACATTGGGCCGAATTTCGGCCACATATTTTTGACTTGGATTTTAATTGTTTTTTACAGTAACTTAAAATTATGTATAAAATGTAACTATATAACTATGTGACGAAAAATCTGTACAAAAGTGATATTAGAGCACAAACCTGATCCATTTTGTGTTCTAGATTTTCTCTCCAAATCCGAAAATTTTGAAAGAACAGATTCTTGCGTAAAAATTGAAAAAATAACACACGCACAATTCTTTTCTAATCACGATTCGTTTTCGGGCGTAACTCGCGTTTTTGGGTAGAAACGCGGGGAAAATTGAATTGACGTCGGAGGGACATCTAGAGACCAGATCCGGACGTCCTCAGGTACAAACTCTTACTGACTTGAATCCAATATTCGAATCACTCGAGCAGGCATTACGAGGATAGCCTAGTAGGAGAGAAGGCCCTGAAGACCCACCGAGGATATTTCATCTTATGGGGGTGGGGATCAAATTATAAAGAAGAATTAATATATATCTATATCTATATATATGGGGCATTATTTCTCAACTGCCCCAACTTTAAAAGTCATGTTCTTTGATTGTCTTCAAAGTCTGGGAATATGTTCGCCTATCCAAAAGTACTTAATCCACAAATTTATAGACCAGGATTACCACCCCTCCCTAAGTGGTGGGGGGTTGAATTTTCCACCCCAACGCTTGTACGGGTAGCTTCAAAAGTTTATAAATTAGTTTCTAATTACGCGATTTAAATTTTGTATGAGGGTTATTTTCGGGATTATTATCAGTTCTTGGAATTTTTCCAGTTCTCAGTAGGTAGAGATGATTTTAGTCAGACGAACGAAAATTACTAATTAGAACTTGAGATTATGGTAATTTTGATCACGCGAAGGAAGATTTCCTTAAAAACCGGTTTTTATATTAAAAAGTTAAATAATTCGAAATAAATAATTAGTTAAAATTAAAAAAAAAAAATCCGAATTCTTTCCTTGAATGAACTTTGATTTGAATCAATAAAATATATATTTGATTTAGGAAATAGAATAAGTTTTTTTTTTGCTTTCAAATAAGTTTAGTCTTAATTTTGAGAATACGTATAATCAGAAAATTACCCTAGAAATCGTCATCATGATTTCTAAGTAATTTTAAGGAATTTAAAGGAATTAAAGGAATTTCAACAGATTTCAACTGATTGTAAGGGATTTCAATGGATTTTTAATTAATATCCAGGGATTTTGAAATATTTTACATACATGATTTCAAGATATTTTAAGTGATTTTAAGAAATTTTAAGGGATTTTAAGATATTTCAGGGATTTAAAAATATTTTAGAAGATGTCAATATATTAATATGATTTTAAAGGATTTAAAAATATTTTAAGTTATTATAAAAAATTTCAAAAGCTTCTAAGAGATTTACGGAAAATTTGAACAAATTTAAAGGATTTTAAAAAATTTTAAGGGATTTTATTTGATTTCAAGGAATTTTATCGGATTTTAAGGAATTTTTAAAGAATTCTAAAAAGCTTCCGGATTTTTAAGTAACTACAAGAGATTTTTAGGTATTTTTTTCGTTTTTCAATCAGAAAAATGAATACAAAAGAGAATAAAGAACAATAAGAGAATAATTAAATAAACAAAAGTTGCTTCAGAATGCCACGAATCTTTAACTCAATGTCATTGATCAGAAGAGTTTTGAGATTTGATAAGTACTATGTGAATCCTGTAGGCCTTGAGACTTGAGATACGCGTAAAGTAAAAGTTCCTCTTGTCAACTGGCAATAAGGCTAAACGAATTTATGTAATCCTTGCCGAGTCTAATATTTCATCAATATAATTTATTGAGACAAATAGAAATGTTCTCTAGTCTTCGTTTGTTTTCCTCGAAATGTTCAATTATTTCAGTTTTATTTTTATCATTGTCAAAGTATAATTAACACGTTTTTTAAAAAGAAAGATACAATAATAATAATCCTAATACGTAATTTTGCCGAAGAAAACCGCAAATAAAACCCAAAAAAGTTGGCTTGGTGAACTTCAAACCTTCCGAAAGAGAAATTTAATGAAACTATAAATAGTACTAAAACCAAAGTAGAACTTACATTAAATTCCTAAAACAAAGCATCTTCATCTGCATTCTATCAAAATTAATACTTACCGGGAATTACTCATCGATACGTTAGGCACATATTCCAGTATTTACATATTCCGCGAAACACATAAATAAAAAGAAAAACGTCAGTCAATTTGGCGAATGGAATCTGTGGAGACATTTGTAATTTTTTTACAGTTATTTCTATGTTAATTTCCTTAGTCATGAATTATGAATTATGACTGAGGTTTCGCTTCCGATAACATTCATCTGAAAAAAAATTCTTAAGAAAATGTGTAAGCAATTCTCTAGATTTTATAAGGAAAATTTGGCCGTTCAAGTTAGAATTATATAGCGTTTTATAATTAATACGTAATTCAAGAATTCAAAAGAATCCAAGAGAATTCCCAAGAATTCAAAACAATTGGAAGTCATGTGAAATATTTTAGTTTCAATAAAATAAGCAAAATTTCTAACTGTAAATTCTTCTCACTCTTACTCTAAAAACCATGAAGAATTGACATCTTTCACTAATTGGTCTTGCTAACGTCATTCAATTTTCTCGCACTATACAGCAGACAAAACACGAAAAAGTCTAGAAAGAGCATAAATAAAAATATGTAAAGCACTTAAATATACAAGATTCATTTCCTTTGTATTGTAAATTGCCACCTGAATAAAAAGTTTCTTTCAACATAGAACTCCCTTGTTATCGGAAGTTTTTGTCACTTTTTGGGAGCGTATGTTTTTGTGAATCAATATAAATTTGTAATACACCATACGTAATATACATACGTAATGTATATTTCATATTGCATTCGTAGTTATTGTTTACATGCAATTTCCTATCTTACCGATATTAGAAAATGCAAGTTATTATATTATCAACAGTTGATAATGTAGATTTATATGTTAGCAGCTGTTGATAATGCAGTTTTCTATATTATTAACAGTCGATTATGCAGAATCAAGTTAAGAGTGGATTTTCAGGCAGCATGTAAGATATCGGACATACGACCACGTATGACCCGTTAGCTTTGACCCTTGATCCATGAACTTTGACCTCCGACCTTTGACCTAATTATTATGTCCTTAGAAATAAATAAATAAATTTTTTATTTGTCATTTTTAATTTTCTGTCATTTCAAAAAATTTCAGCGGGATGTCTTCTTTAGTTTAAAAATAAGAAGTTTATTACTTACAAATCATGCATTTAGGAACTTTGAATTTATACATATCCTCCTAATAAAATAAAAATTAATTTCGTAGACACTTTAAGTATCTTTTCGTACATTCTTAATCTAATAATGAAAAATTGAGAAACATACATTACAAGAGAAAAACCGGGAAAAATGTTGTTTTTGTTGTTGGTTTAAAATTGAGACCAATTCGCAAGATTTTAGTGGCCACGATTTTAATGATAATTCAAAATTGATTTCAGATAATAAAAATAATAAACAATGCAAAATAAAATACTTTTCTATCTCATCATTGATTCACTTCCTATTCCTGGTATATTACACTTTTATCGACACGTCCTTAAATTTCCTTATAAATTACAGGAAAGACTCTAATCGGACTTGACACATTACTATTAGGAGGAGGTCACAATACTAGAAAAAAAGCAATATACGGAACGATGAAACAGGAAAAAGTCATTTTAACGATAATTTTAAAATTCAGACGAATTCATCTGCATTCTTGCTGATGTTTACATTGGGATTTCGTGATAGACATAAATTACCGCTGACGCATCTGATTATCACCGGTGAATGTACCTGAAAAAAATTACCTTGATTTTTCAATGCATGCGGGTAATTGTCCCAATAATTGAATAAATGCTAACGATTTGTGTCAGCAAAAATGCCTTCTACTTTCTCAATTCGAATTAGTAAAAATTTAACTAATTGAATAAGTAGACTTGTATTTTACTACGGAATTAGCAATTTCTGCATTTTGTACTAAATGAACTACTAAGTCAATTATAACGAAAGTAAATTAGTAAGAAAAACGTACTAGTGTACTTAGTAGTTTTAAAATTAAGGGATATTAAAAGATTTTAATGATTTTTAAAAGATTTAGTGGAATTTTAAGAAATTTTTAAGAATTCTAATGATTTTTAAATGTTTGCGTGCAATTTTAAGGAATTTTAAGGGTTTTCGAGTAATTTTAAGAGATTTTCAGGGGTTTTATGGGATTTTAGAGTATTTTGGTGAATTTAGAGAATTTCAAAAAATTCTTAGCAATTTGCTTCCTCTTAGAGAAAGCTTTGTAGTGGTGACAAAATCTAGTTTCCAAAAAAAGGTTTCTTTGAACATATTTCAAGGGGAATATATCTAACTGATGTTTAAACTCCCACCAATCAGCCAATTTTCAATATTTATTAATAAAATTTGGTTCATCTAATAAGAAAACATCTTAAGAATGTAAACCATTTTGATTTTTTGCTTTCAGATAATTTTTGCGACCTCCAGGTTTGAAAAAATTATGAAATGTAGTTGAAAAGTTGTATAAAATATGCGTCGAAATTTCAATTAATTCTAATCATTTCTTCCCTTTTAAAAAAAATTCCTGAAAAAAGCATAAAAATCGGCGTTCTAATGTGGTGTCTCCCCTTAAGAGATTTTGAAAGTTGTCGTGAAATTTTATGGAATTTAAAGATATTTCTAGAAATTTGAGAGATTTTTACAAATTTTTCAGGAATTTTGATGGGTTTTAGCTAATCTAACTTTTAAAGCTTTATCTTTTAAGTTCTTCATGTTTGTGAAGAAATTTAATTAATTATATCCTCAAATCTGAAATTATTTTTAAATATACGGCTTAGATTAGTAACCAGCGAAAGCCTAACTAATTTCTATAGTAGATATATATATTTACAATTTCTTTTAGTAACAGTGTTACTAATTCATTTAATAGCGAATTACCAATTTATTTACTTCGTCCTTGTTACTATTTAAATTAGTAACTTTTCACTAATTTACAGTAAACGACTTCGCATTACTTGAATTAGTAAGAAACTACTATTAATTAGTTATTCAGATTCAGAGTGTATATATGTCATCAATGTTATCATATATTTTTTAATTCAAAAGAATTTAGAATTCGGAATGTCAGTGCTCAAAATATAGATTTGTGTATGGTAAAGTGGAACAAATCTGATAGATACGGATATAGTTCAGAGTGAATATATATTGTGAAACTTGTGAAACATTACATCATTCTTGAGAAGTTAAAAAACTGGATTGGCCCGCAGGTGCCTTTTAATGGTCCATTCTTCTTTTTTTTTTTTGTCAATAACGCCAATTTTTCTTGATAGCTTGTTTTCCTGAAAGAGAATTTCATACATATTGATCAGTAGATAATTTTAAAAGTCGATTATGTGCGGGTACTGATAATTTTAATTATCAGTTTATTGACACTATAGTATCAATAAACAGTAATAATTAATTAGTCAGTGAGTTAGTATTCGATTTAGCCTAAACGAGACGAAAACGAGACTTTCTTGTTTTGTCTCGCCTCGAGCGGCATCACTAGATTTAGGTTTTGTAATTATCTTTAATATTCGTTGGCATACATATATGTATACATTTTTCTTAAATTTCTTCTCTTGCCTTTTTCCGTTTTTTTGGTTCTTCTTTTTTTTTAATTCTGTGGTTTGGCAGGAACCTTGATTTAAATGATCACGTCATTTTACAATACTCTTGAGATTCCTGAAATTGCCTTTAACCAGTTATCTCTAGATTCAACTGGCTTGGATGCGATTTTACTTTCACTTGATAAATCCCCTTAACCCTTGGTTTGTATCGGTAGCTAAAATTGACGCTGCGAGCTTATTATAAAGGATTTATCGTATATATACACTAGGGTGGCCCAAAACGACTTTTTTATAGAGGGCAACGATCTTCTGCATTTAATTCAAAATAAAAAACATCCCTGTTTTTTTAAACTGTGATTTTAACACTTTCCTACTTTCACTTGAAGTTTCCCATGTAAAATGCATGGGAAAAAATCACTTTTTGGATTTTTTGATATCTAAGGTGACATTCTTTCCAAAGTTACAGGTTTTTCCGTTAAAACTTAATGACAAAGAAATTCACAAATTAATTTGAGAACATTAATAAGAATTAAATTTTACATAAAATAGAATGCGAAGAAAACCCAACCTTACTTACGAAAAAAAATATTTTGTAAATAAAAACACTTTTTTATTTTAAAATTAAATTTTTTCGAAAATGAATAGATCGGATTCAGTTGGATAGAAATCTTGATTTGACTTTGGATTAAATCGGATTCAGTCAGAGAGAAATCATGGGGTTCACCGCAGATTAATTTTGATCCAGTCGGATTGGCATCCATGTTTTAAAGTCGGATTAGAGCAGCTTCAACTGAATTAGAACTCTTATTTTGAAATCAGTTTAGGTCGAATTCAGTCAGATTTTTAATTTTTTATTCTTTTTTGGACTTCGGATTAAATCGGACTAAACGGATCAGTTTAAAAATCGGACTAGATCGGTATCAGTTGGATAATAATCTTTGGTTTCAACTAGGTCGGATTCAGTCGCATTGGCATCCTTGTTTTAAATCGGATTAGATCGGATTTAACCGGATTATAATCCTTCTTTTAAAATTCGGATTAAATCTAATAGGAATATTTATTGCAAAATCGGATTGGATCGAATTCAGTTGAATAGAAATCCTGGTTTGATCTTGGAGTAAGTTGGATTGATCCGGATTGGCATCCTTGATTCGACTTCGGTTTAAATCGGATTAAATTGAATAGGAATCCTTAGTTCGACCTCGGATTCATTAGGATAGAAGTTTTGACTCCGACATCAAATTAGATCGGAATAAAACTGTTTGGTTCGGTTACAAAGTCTGAAATTTGAAAAATAATCTTCGCCTCGAAACATTCAGACTTACGTCTGACTACGGCGCGGCGAAGACACTTTCCACTTACACCGCGAGTGTTGCAGAGTGGGGACGAAGGAAAGCGCGGAGGTTGAGAAAACGCATCTCGCGCATCTCCCTTCAGCCAACTCTACCCTCACTCGCGACTTTCCACGCGGACCCACTTTCGTTATACACTCTTCGCTTTTTTGTCTTCTTCACTTTCATAGACCGTGACGTCAATAACTTCAGAGTATAAGTGAGACAAGGCAGCAGGATATGGCAACCCTAAGTTACCCCAACCTACATAAATAAAGGGATTTCATCAAATTACATAGATTAAAAAGTATAGGAATTTTTCTATCCGAATCCTTCGCCAGGGGACATTCGTCGAAAAAATAATTTTGCTAAAAATAAAGTCAAAATCGGTAAATGTTTATTTTTTAAATTTAAAATTACAACTATGATACGTCAAAACTTCCTTTTACTCTTGTATTGTAAGTTGTTTTAAAAATTTGAAATTTCGTAAGAGTGAAAACTTTGTCTCGTTTTCCTCATTTTTACCACTAAAGTTCACTCATTTCACGTAATACAGTAAAATATGAAATTGAAGTCCTCAGAACCTAAAAAAAACGATAAATTTTATTTATTTATTTATGTATTTATTATTGTTTTTTTTTTAATAAAAAAATGTGAAAAAGATGTCTTTAATAAGAAAAGAATTAATTGTACCCACCGATGTAAAAGTCTCAAGAGACAATGGACAGAATTTACCAACGCTTAATATGCAAGGACGACGAGCTTTTAACATGAGAATCTCAATTCCTCGTCGAAAGGCTTTTCCTTCAGCATAATAAGGAAGCAAGTACCATTCAGATTGATAAGCTGCATGAAAAACAGCTTCACTTTCAATAATTATTTGTTGAGAAGACCATGTGAAAAAATATAGTTGAATAAAACTGCCCACAAAATACTCAACACTCAATGTCAATCGTGTGAGAGAAGTGTTCACACCCTTAAAAGAAATAAGAAGCGATGTAAAAGTTCATGACAAAAAAAAATTCAAAATAATATTGTTTTATGTTACTAAACAGTAAACAACTTACCAAAAGTATTTGAAATCCAGAAAAGCATATCTGCATGACCGAAGAAAAAACTTGACCCAATACACAAAAACAATAGAGATTTTCTATTCTTTCAATATAATTTATTAGTAACTGATGGAAAGTTACACAGCTTTTAAGTTTCTCGTAACTTTTTTCTGCTAAGCTTCGATTTTCTGGATTAGTAATACTATTACATGTCTCTAGCAAATTTTCTTGTAAAATTTGAAATTGGCCAGCAGTGAATATATTAATTGTGAATAGAAAAATAGCAAAAGTTGTACAACACGTACATACGCTGAATGTTGCAATAGACTTGTAGTTAAATAATTTAGTATGTAATATTTATTCTGATAAAAGATATGATTTCGAAAAACTATTTTTTAATTCTAAAAATACATATTTTTTATTGGGTTGTCCAAAAGGTTGGGCTAAAGTTATAGAAAGTTATAGAAAGGAATAGAATGGTTCTTCGACGAATGAAGAATGTTTCTTGTGCTCACAATTTTGTTTCATTTTCACACAAAAAAAACGCTCAGAACTTCTCGGACAACCCAATATAATACTAAACCTTACCTGTAACGTGTATGCAATTTCATAGAAAGGAGATTCCCAGTACGGAAAATTGAACCATAAATTAAAAGGCAAAGTTCTGTCAGTTGCATTTTTCCCTTTTGACTCTAGTAAGCATAGCGTATTTTGAGTAAGAAATTTTTGTGTTCACAATTTGGAACCATGTAACTTTCAATACTTGCCTATAACAGGAACTGTTACATAATGCCACGCTATAATTTGTAATATTATTGAAAACACGGTGCAGGATCTAATGCAAATTTGATTGCATTTGCTTAAAATTTGCAAATCACGATTGCTGTACTTGATTTTCCAAAAAGTTTCTTCCGTGTAAGAATTAAATCTTAATACCTCATTCCGAATGTATACAAATAAACACAATTGTCCTAATGCCGAAAGAACTGCACTAGCACACGGAGCGCAGTATGTCATTGCCTGTAAATTAAGTAATACCATTAAAATCGATAAGCTAACTCAGAAGTCAGAAAGTCATTTAAATACATTCATTTAAATCTCCTGAAACTAAACTTTATAGTCTCTTTAAATTCACTTGAAATTCTTTGAAATCATTTAAAACATCTTGAAATCTTGTTAATTGCAAAAGAAATCTTTTAAAATCGTTTGAAATTCGTCGAAGTCATCTTTAGATCGAATTGTTGAAGTATTTCGAATTGATCTAACAAATTTTCAATTGAATTTTATTGAATTCAACATCAATTTTATTTGAAGGGTTGATCACTCCGATATTTCTGGTACACTGATTAAATATTCCCATATATTCTTTCAATATTCCCAGATATTCTTGTTATTCTTTAAATTCCTTATATTTCCAAATATTCTTGATATTCCAAAATATTCCGACATATTTCGAAGTATTTCTAAATATTCACAAATATTCTGACATATTTCCCAAATCCCCTTTGCACTATAGAAGAAATATCTAAACGATATATGTATCTATCAAAATACCTCTACGTTTTCTTTTTCATTACCAGATGAAACACATTGTTCCTGGTCATTAAAAAAATAGCTTCTGATAAAAAATAATAAAATGGTTTTAATCATAATCCTTTTATCCACCATGTTTTTAAAAAATATAGATTTTGTTACATTTTTTAAATTGAAATTAAAAATAAAGTTTTTAAAGAATTTCAAGGAAATTTAACAGGATTTAAAAAATTTCAAATTATTTTGAAGAATTTTAAAAGATTTAAAAATAATTCCAAAAGAGTACAAGAATTTTCAAGTGATTTCACACGATTTCAAAGATTTCAAAATATTTGTTATGGATTAAAGAGATTTTAAGTGATTTCAAGAGATTTTACGTTAGTTCAAGGGATTTAATGTAGTTTAAAAAGACTTAAAAGGGTTTTTAAAAAAACCCAACCATTTTAAATCATTCTTAAAAAATTAAAAAGAGTATCAATTCTGTTCTTTCAAGTTTGTTTCAATTTTTTATTCATACGTGGATGAAAAACGCAGAAAATGTCAGTTTTTTATAAATTGATAGTAATTCGAGTTAAATAAAAGAATATAAAAATCCCAACATGTCCTTTTTTCTGGAACCTGATTGTACATTTACAAAAAATGTTTGTAATCTGCTTACGATAACGTCGCCCCATGAATAATAGAAATCCATCCCTTCGACCATTGTAGCGAAAAACATTGTGAACAGTGTATAGAATAAAACGAAATTAGAGAATACTATTTGCCTTCTACTTTCCGAGGGCCACATGCCAATAAATTGCATGAAAAATCTTACTAATTTTATCGAAGCATAATTGTTCACCATCGGAGGATCCATCATTGCGTGGCTTTCATGTCGTACTATTGCAAAAATCGAACTTGGAGACAATGCATTTTCATATGTCAATAAAGTATGCATGGGAAAAATGTAGTCTTGTCAGGCTCCCGGAAACTATCCCGTAATTTGCATTAATTTCCTTTTTATGATCCATGCAATAACTATCTATTTCTGCAACCTATTATTGCACAATGATACGTTGATAAAAGGTTCTTTACAAGGGGAATAACGCAGGAAATAAAGACATATCCCAAGATAGAATTTCACAATTTTGTTCTTATTAGAAAACGTTTATACATATATAAGTAAATTGTGTCTTTTAACGAAATATTTAAAGAAACTTGATGTTTCTTTTTTAATAAACATTATCGTATGACCAAAGAAAATTTGTCTTACTCATTTTAAGAAGCACAATAAAAAAAGGTAAATGTTTATATTTTATTGATCTTAAATTACAATCAGGGTACGTCAAATTATTCCGGAATTTGTATCCGAACCAAACAGTTTCATTTCGATCCAATCCGAAGGAAGTTTTCAGTCCTTTTTAATCTTTTTCAATCTGTGTTGTCAACAAATTTAATCCGAATGAATCCGAAGCTTACCTTTCAATCCTTTTTAATCCGCGGCCTCCAATCCGAATACATATTTCAATTCGTATGTCTAATCTGATGAATCGAAAACCAATCTGAACTTATATTTCAATCAGAACAATCAATCCGAATGTATCCGGCATCAAATCGAATTCCAGTCATTCCGAACAACTTTGGATCATTTCCAGTCCGTAACCAACAACAATTTCAATCCGCATCAATGGGATTCAACGCGAACACACTTTTCAATCCATTATTCCAATCCTAAAGAATTTGAATTCACCTTGTTCTTGTATTCTATAGTAAACTCGACTCTGTAAAGTTTTAATATCCGATACTTTAAGATTATTGTTTTATTGTCCGATTTTACTAAGAGTAAAATAGTATAAAGTGACTATCCCTACAAAAAGGAGAGCATTGAAGTGGATTATATGGCATTGAAAAAATTGTACACTTTAATGCCTATAAATCCAAACAAATT